>CAUYPK010096649.1:0-18392 GCA_963574355.1 Loris lydekkerianus
TTCTATAAACAAATGGTGAATAAATTGTAAAAACACCCCCCCCCCCCAATATTTAAATTTTTTTATTATAATTTTTTTTTTTTTTTTTTTTTTTTTTTTTTTTTTTGGCCGAGGCTGGGTTTGAACCCGCCACTTCTGGCATATGGGGCCGGCGCCCTACCCCCTTGAGCCACAAGCGCCACCTAGTAATAGGGTAGTATATGGAAAATAAAAGAAAAAATTCTGAGAATAGAAAGATCACATATACTTTCAGATCAACGAAGTTCACTTACTGGAACTGAACAAAAGAACCTAGATCTAAAACTTAGGCCAAGTCCAAAACATTTCAAGTTTTCTGCTATCTTTGATGTTATTTATTTATTTACTTATTTGAGACAAAAGTCTCACTATATCACCCTCAGTAGAGTGCTATTGCGTCACAGCTCACAGTAACCTCAAACTCTTGGGCTTAAGCAATTCTCTTGCGTCAGCCTCCCAAGTAGCTGGGACGACAGGCGCCCGCCACAACACCGGCTATTTTTTTGTTGCAGTTCTTTGTTGATTTTAGCTGGCCTGAGCTGGGTTTGAACCCGCCAGCCTCAGTGTATGTGGCCAGTGCCCTACCCACTGAGCTATGGATGCTGCCCTTTTGATGTTTTTCAGACAAAGCATGACACATTACACTGCTTTCTTTTAATCACCTCTCACTTAAGTAAGCTGTCAAGCTTGACACTGATTGGTCTACCAAAATCAGATTTCCTAGTGGACCAATTCACCTTGAGAGTCAGCAAGATGAAGAAACAAGAGTGAGGGGGTTGCCTGTGGCTCAGTAGGTAGGGTGCAGGCCTCTACCCATATACGGAGGGTGGTGGGTTTGAACCTGGCCTTAGCCAAACTGCAACAACAACAAAAATAGTCAGATGTTGTGGTGGGCTCCTGTAGTCCCAGCTAAGACAGAATTGCCTAAACCCAGGAGTTGGAGGTTGCTGTGAGCTGTGACGCCACAGCACTCTACCGAGGGCAACAAAGTGAGACCCTATCTCTAAACAAAAAAAAAAAAAAGAAGAAAGAAAGAAACGAGAGTGAGCCCACCTCCAGTTTGTAGGAGGCCTAGTAATATTTCCTACAAGATTCTCTAGATTCTGGCAATAGTCCTTCCCCTAATCCTCTCCCCCTTACTTGAACTACCATGAGTAGAATTTTGTTCTTACAACCAGTGAATTCCTGATTAATAATAATATAAATTATTAATTTAAGATAAAAATAAAATGGCAAAATCATGACTAGTTGCATGTGTATTACAAGAATGAGAAGTGACTGGCAACATATAGATAACACACTGAAAGTTCCTATTTTCCTCAAGTTAAAAGTTACACCTCCCTTTACCACCATCATTCTGTCACGTAGAAATTGAAATTTGTGGCCACGTGTGATGGCTCATGCCTATAATCCCAGCACTTTGGGAGCCCTACGCAGGAGGATTGCTTGAGGCCTGGGAATTAAAGACTAGCCTGGGCAATATACCAAGACCCTATCTCTACAAAAACAAATAAAAATAAATTAGCTGGGCATGTTGGTGTGTACCTGTAATACACTAGCTACTTGGGAAGCTGAGTCAGGAGGATCACTTGAGACTGGAAGTTGGAGGTTGCAGAGAGCTGTGACTGTACTACTGCACTCTTGTCTGAGTGACAGAGTGTAACTTTATCTCAAAAAAAAAAAAAAATTGAAACTTGAAGTCAGAAAATATGTAAGTAGTTTACCTTTCCTAGAGATTTGAAAATGTGATATATGTTTTTCAAAGAGAATCATAATAACCTTTGCTGTAGAGAATCAAATAAAGCAGAAGATCATGTTGAGGTCTTTTATTCAATTCAATACATATTTACTAAGCTCATATTATGTCCAGGGTCCTAAGCTAGACAGAATGGGAAACACAAACATTGATGATAAACATGGCTCTTTCCTTCACAAAGGTGATAATCTAAAGTGAGAAGTTAGCTACACAAATGCAATTTAACTGAAACATTAAAATGAATAGCATATTACATGGATGGTAACAATTAACCTTATAGGGTTTTAGGACTTATGCAAACACAAGGGAAAAAAAAAACAGCCTATGCTGTAAATCATAAGCTCTTAGGTAATTAGTTGGGAAAAAAAACAACAACAGAATAGGCTCAGTGCCCATAGCACAGTGGTTACAGAGCCAGCCACATACACTGAAGCTGGTGGGTTCGAACCCAGCCTGGGCCAGCTAACCAACAATGACAACTGCAACAAAAAATAGCCAGGCATTGTGGTGGGCACCTGTTGTCCCAGCTATTTAGGAGGCTGAGGCAAGAGTTAAGCCCAAGAGTTTGAGGTTGCTGTGAGCTGAGATGCCATGGCACTCTACCAAGGGTGACATAGTGAGACTCTGTCTCAAAAAAAAAAAAAAAAACAGAATAAAAATAAATAATGTAACAGGAAACAGTATGGTATGCTTACAAATGCACTTTATGTTATATATTTTTAAAAAAGAGACAAACCAGTCCTGCTTCTTATCACTCCACCCAAACTCCTAGTTCCAGAACTCTATGGAGGCAACAAAGTACAGCTAAGGAAAAGCTCCTTAGATGATTTTTAGCCCGAGTCTTGAAGATTAGGAATTTGAAGGACATATTGTGTACATAGGTGTGAAACTGAATGGGCACAGCAAAAAGTCAGGTATTACTGGACGATACAATTGGGTTGAAGGGGCTGTGAACTGAGAGTAAAAGTCAATGGCACTAAATAGGGAGGCAGGAGTCAGAGTTATAAATTTGTAACTTTACTGAGACTAAATTTGGGCATTTGGACTTCATGCTTGCTACCTACAATATATGGACAGAAGAAACAATACTGAATCAGTCCTTCAATTTAAAATACAAAGCCAGACTAACAAAAATATCCGCTACCATTTACTGAACCCCTCTGAGCATTATGGTCTAGAGATTAAGAGCAGGAACTTTACTATCTACCCTGGGCAAGTCATTCTACTTTCCTCATCTATAAAATAGGGACAACAGTAGAGATGGTTGAGAGTTGGTTGTGGTAAAGATTAAATAAGTTAATGTGCACAGAGCACTTAGTATCTGGCATGGAGTAAAGCATTTAATAATGCTGTTAGTATTATTTCTTCTACTACATGGTTTACCTTACTAGGCAATTTATACACATCAAAATATCACCACTAAACATTCCAACAACCTTTCAGAGTAAATATACTTACCTCAAGGGTGAATTCTAATATAAATGAAAACAATTTTAAACCAAAGTAAATATGTTACTGCTCCCATTTTACAGAAAAAGAAATGACTTTATAATAATCGAACATCAATTATTAGTGATCAACACATCCATGTTTCTCTATTTTTGATACAGAGGCTCACTATGGGTAGAGTGCCATGGATCATCACAGCTCACAGCAACCTCAATCTCTTAGGCTCAAGAGATCCTCTTGCCTCAGCCTCCCAAGTAGCTGGAACTACAGGTGCCTGCCACAATTCATGAATACTTTTTCTATTTTTCTTTTTTAGCAGAGGCAGGAGTTCACTCTTGCTGAGCCTGGTCTTGAACTCCTGAGCTCAAAGTCCACCCATCTCACCCTCCCACAGTGCTAGGATTGCCAGTGTGAGACACTGCTCTGTCAGGTGTAGAGAAATCTTGAGGAGCAGAGCAATCATTAGTGACTGTGGTAAATAAATGAATCAAAAGACTGCTAATCTTAGCACTCTGGGATGTGGAGGCGGGAGGATCCCATGAGCTGGCTGGAGACCAGCCTGAGCAAATATGAGACACTGTCTCTATTATCAATAGAAAAATTAACCAGGTATTGTGGTGGGCACCTGTAGTCTCAGTACTTGGAAGGCTGAGGCAGGAAAAGAACTTGAACCCAGGAGTCTGAGGATACTAGGTGCTAGACTGACTCCAGAGCACTCTAGCCTAGGGCTAGAGTAAAACTTTTGTCTCAAAAAAAAAAGGTTGCTGAAGATAGTGAGAACTCACTTATAATTGAAAAGCAAATATTCACTGCAACACTACTCTGCACTGATTTTCACACTCCCACGCCATCCTTACTAATGCTCAACTTTAAAGAACGCAGACTGACCAAAAATTAAGAATTGCTAGGGAATGGCATGGTGGCTCCTGCCTGTAATCCTAGTATTCTGGGAGGCCCAGGCAGGTGGATTGACTGAGCTCACAAGTTCAAGACCACCCTGAACAAAAAGCAAGACCCCGTTTCTACTAAAAATAGAAAAACTGAGGCAAGAGGATCACTTGAGCCCAAGAGTTAGAGGTTGCTGTGAGCTACGGTGCCACAGCACTCTACTCAGGGTGACAGCTTGAGACACTGTCTCAAAAAAAAAAAATTAGAAGAATTTCTAGGACACGGATTTAAAAAGACAAGGAAAATAGAGCTTTTGAGAGTACAATTGAGAGGAACTGAAGTTATTTGATCAGAAATTCGGGTTGAGTAGGAAACGGTATAAAGGTAGGTAGTCTATATAGGTGCAGTGGTGATCAAAGGTAGACTTCTTATAGAACAGAACTGGGGGCAGTGGCACAGGGCTGTAGTCCCAGTTACTCAAGAGGCTAAAGTGTAGATTGCTTGACTCTAGGAGTTCAAGTCCCGCCTGGGGAACATAGCAAGAACCTGTCTCTAAAAGAAAAAAGAAGAGCCAGGCATTGTGGCAGATGCCTATAATCCCAGATACTCTGGAGGCTAAGGCAAGAGAACTGCTTGAGCCTAAGAGTCTGAGGTTGCTGTGAGCTATGGCGTTACAGCACTCTACCAGCGGCAACAAAGTGAGGGTCTGTCTCAAACAAAAAAAAAGAAGTGGAGAATAAGGAGAAAGTCTGTAAGCCAAAAAGCAGAAAAGAGTGAGAGAGGTGAAAGGTGTATCAAAATTGTGCCAACAAAGTGGAGCAGCATATGAGGTTCAAGAATTCAAGAAAAGTTCAGGTGGTGGTAGCAAGGTCTGGCTCTGGCACGGACAGATGAAGACATATGAAAAGTGAAATATACTGGAAGCCAGGCTAGAGGGTACACTGTACACAAGGAGAGACAGTGTAATCACATAAAGGAGTGGAAGGCATTGCTACAAAGAGCAAAACTGTGAAGTAAGTGGCAAAGTCCTCACTGAAGATGACGGTTGGTGGTGAGAGCAATGAGGAATAGTAAAGGGTGGAATGGGGTAAGCCTTAAAAGAAAAAGGATTTTTTTTTTGCCTAAGAATGGCACCAATTTGTTATTGTAAAATTTGTCCCAAGAAAAATAATCTAGTAACACATTCAATAGTAAGAGATATTTATATTTATTTAAAATTATGGTTTCTAAGAATCATAAAACAAGCTAGGAGTCATCAGAAATGTAATTAACTATTTTTTGGTGGCGGTTGTTAAGTAGAGGTAAAAATGTCCAACTAAGAATAAAAGTTACTTAGCTACAAACAGATACCTGAGCCATGAAAACAGGTTACACAACACCATGAACACACTATTAAGACATGTGAAGAGCAAAGGTCAAGAACAAGGAAAAATATACACGTCAGCAGATTTATTTATTGCATGAATACCAAACAGGAAAAGTCCCTATGCAGATTAGAAAAGTGATCTACTCAAGTAAAATGGAAATCAGTGCAAAGGATGTAATGGAACAGAATTTCTCAGATTACAAATAACTTCTTAAAGACTTGTTCCACTAAGTTTATATGGATGAATTAATGAACTGTTCAGAACAGTCAAACCTTAGACTTAAGCAGATTAGTGGTTGTCAGATTGGGAGAAGGGAAAATGGGTATTGGGTTTCTTTTGGGGGTGATCAAATTTCTGGAATTAGATAGTAGTGATGGTTGTACAACTTGTGACTTTATTAAAAATACTGAATTGTATACTTTATTTGTTCCTTTTTAAAAATCATTCTGAGTGGCAGGGCCTGGTGGCTCGCGCCTGTAATCCTAGCACTCTAAGAGGGCAAGGTGAGTGGATTGCCTGACCTCAGGTGTTTGAAACCAGCCTGAGCAAAAGCGAGACCCCCTCTCTACTAAAAACTAGAAAAAACTAGCCGGTGTTATGTCAGGCACCTGTAGTATCAGCTACTTGGGAGGCTCAGACAAGAGAACAGCTTGAGCCCAAGAGTTTGAGGTTACTTTGAGTTACATCACCACAGCAGTCTAACCAAGGCAGCAGAGTAAGACTCTGTCCCCCAAAAAACAAACAAACAAACAAACAAAACCACTTCATTTAAAGTTAAAACCAAAGGCTTGGTGCCCGTAGCACAGGGGTTACGGCGCTAGCCACATACACGAAGGGTGGCAGGTTTAAACCCAGCCTGGACCAGCTAAACAAACTGCAACAAAAAAAATCTGGGCATTGTGGCAGGCACCGGTAGTCCCAGCTACTTGGGAGGCTGATACAAAAGAATCGCTTAAGCCCAAGAGTTTGAGGTTGCTGTGAGCTATGATGCCACAGCACTCTACCAAGGGTGACATAGCAAGACTCTGTCTCAAAAAATACATAAATAGGTTCAGTGCCTGTAGCTCAAGTGGCTAAGGCACCAGCCACACATACCAGAGCTGGTGGGTTCGAATCCAGCCCAGGCCTGCCAAACAACAATGACAACTACAACCAAAAAATGGCAGGCATTGTGATGGGCACCTGTAGCCCCAGCTACTTGGGAGGCTGAGGCAAGAGAATCGCTTAAGCCCAAGAGCTGGAGGTTGCTGTGAGATGTGATGCCGCAGCACTCTACCTAGGGCAACAGCTTAAGGCTCTGTCCCAAATAAATAAATAAAGAAATAAAGATGTGAGTCTGAGTACTGAACTTGCCAATATTGAACTAAGAAAATGAAAGTTGACATACATGATGACAAATTCAATCCTCTAATTGGAGTTGTTCTTTTTTTTTTTTTTTTTTTTTTTAGCATTTGTTTTAATTTTATTGAGGATTGACATGGACATTAGAAAGGCATCAAACTAAACAGTGCTGGTTCTGGGATGTTTCTCCTGGAGAATGAAAGCCCCAGAGGGGAGTGACTGGTCACACCTTTGAGCAAAAAGAACAAAGGAGAAGAAAGGAAAAACAAACACAGATTCTGGAAAACATGCAAAGCAGCTCTGTCAAGAGACACTGGCTCTGTCAAGAGACACTGGACAGCAGAACAGTGGTGGGGACATATGGTAATGAGCCACTCACATGGTATGGAGTTGTTCTTAAAGCTACACACAAGGAAAAGAAACTTTTCGATACTATGATTTAAAAATTATTTGCTTAGTAATGTTTTGCAGAGAAATAATTTAATTTAGTTTTAGGCAAGTATGTACCTAAAGAAGTGGATGGAGAACTACTGCTGTAGAATTCACTACTAGAAAATTCTAAGGTGGCGCCTGTGGCTCAGTGAGCAGGGCGCCGGCCCCATACACCAAGGGTAGCGGGTTGAAACCCGGCCTCGGCCAAACTGCAACCAAAAATTCTAATTTGTAAGCTTTTTTTGGTGTGTGAGACAGATTCTCACTTTGTCACCCCCAATCGAGTGCCGTGAAGTCATAGCTGGCAGCAACCTCAAACTACTGGACTCAAGCCATTCTCTTGAGGGTACTTGTGATGTAGCTTTAAAGCAGATGACTTCAGATAACCAACAGATATCCACACACGATCTTAGCCAAAAGGCCAAGAAGCGATCCCCCAACAGATATCCAAAAATAGTTGTTCCTAAAATGCATCCACAAGAGTGTTTTAGTAAGTGAAACTATTGTTTGTATAAACCTGTTTATAATTAGAACTTTTTGGGGTGAGGTGGCTCACACCTGTAATCCTAGCACTCTGGGAGGCCAAAGTGGGTAGACTGCCTGTGCTTACAGGTTCAAGACCAGCCTGAGCAAGTGTGAGACCCCCCATCTAAAAAACAGCCAACTGTTGTGGCAGGGGCCTGTAGTCCCAGCTACTTAGGAGGCTGAGGCAAGAGAAACGCTTAAGCCCAAAAGTGTGAGGTTGCTGTGAGCTATGATGCCACAGTGCTCTACCAAAGGAGACAAAGTGAGACTTTGTCTCAAAAAAAAAAAGAAAGAAAGAAAGAAATTGCAGGACATAAAATAATTTCCCACCTCCTGAAAAGTAAACTGAATTGCTTCTACTTATCACTTGACAATGAGCAAGCAGGAAAAGGGGCCCTGGTGTCACCCTAAGCCTACTTCTGCACATCAGCAAATTTTATTAGGAATTCTGTTTCCCTTCAAAATAAATACTCAGATGAAAAGGAATATTCTTGTTTCTTTTTTTGGCTTCTTATATTTATTTATTTATTTATTTATTTATTTATTTATTTATTTTTGCGACAGAGTCTCACTTTGTCATCCTTGTCAGCCAGGGTAGTGTGCTGTAGTATCATAGTTCACAGCAACCTCAAACTTCTGGGCTCAAGCAATCTTCTTGCCTCAGCCTCCCAAGTTAGTGGGACTACAGGCACCTGCCACAATGCCCAACTGCTTTAGAGATGGGGTTCTCACTCTTGCTCAGACTGGTCTTGAACTCCTAAGCTCAAGCAATCAACCTCTGCCTCCCTTTTTCTAACATTTCTAAAATGAAGATACCACTCACTTTCCTTTTCTGCAGAATCAAAAAATGTCAATGAACTATATTAACATTTTTCTTTCTTTTTTTTTTTTTTTTGGTTTTGGCCAGGGCTGAGTTTTAACCCACCACCACCGGCATATGGGGCCGGCGCCCTACTCCTTTTGGCCACAGGTGCCACCTATATTAAAATTTTTTAAGTTCAAAATATTTTGGTGACCAGCAGTGCCTGTGGCTCAGTGAGTAGGGCACCGGCCCCATATACCAAGGGTGGTGGGTTCAAACCTGGATCCGGCCAAACTGCAACAACAAAAAAAAATAGTCAGGCATTGTGGCAGGCACCTGTAGTCCCAGCTACTCTCGAGGCTGAGGCAAGAGAATCACCTAAGCCCAAGAGCTAGAGGTTGCTGTGAGCTGTAAAACCATGGCACTCTACCAAGGGTGACAAAGTGAGACTCTGTCTCAACAACAACAACAACAAAAAAAAATACGGTGACAAACACAAATCTACTGAAGGTACAATAGTAGATATACACATTGCTTCAATATATAGGTTTACCACTAATTATTGACAAACTGTAAATTTGAATTTATTTGTCATCTGTAAAATAGAAATACTATTCATTTCCTTGGTGGACTGCTGTGTGTTTACCTAGCATCTTATCCATATCAATAAATGCTCTTTTCTTTTCCCTCTTTCATTTGTTTCAATGAGACTTACTCTTGATATTTTACCATTGAATGTAGGGCTTTCTCAAATTAAGACACTTGATATAAAAACATGCAAATTAATAATACTTAGTTTAACTTTTCAAGTTAAAAGGATTTCCTCACCTCATTTTCCCAATCTAACACTTTAAATTCCCGACAAATTTTCTTTTAGCTAAATCAGAGTTTTCGCTCTTTTAAAACAAAATTTTATCTTACTAGACTCTTTAAAAAAAAAAAAAAAAAATCACCTGGAGGCCTCAGCAACAATCGAACTTGCGACCTCTGATTTAGAAGGCCAGCACTCTAACCACTGAGCATGAAGCCCAACCTTGTTGGGATATCTTCAAAACTTGATAAATCATTACAGTTTTCCCAACAGTATCTTTTTTCCACTCAACTGGGACTTGGACTATTGCAAAACTTTAACCGCTACTAGTAAGGAAACTCAGCCCCCACACTAACTGGGAGCGCTGAAAACACCATGCCATGTCACTGCCTCTTCAGCTGTCAATGATCCCCGTCACCTTCACCTTTACCAGGTGAGGAAACTGAGGCGCAGGGGAAGGAAGGAGCTTGCCTGAAGTCATCTCGTTCTTTCCTGAAATAACCAAGCGTGTGACAGCAGCAATGTCCTGCCCTAACGGAGATGACCCGTGAATCAAGGGAGGGACCTGTCCTCTCTCGCGCCCCTGATTCTCAGGGCGAAAATCAGGCAACCCTTCCTCTCAGGGCTGCTGGCAGGGGCCCTACGTGGGCGTAGGCCCTAAAAGTGCGCCTTCCCGGGGATCCACAGCTCCCGCCGGTCCACCCAGGATGGGCTAGCACTCACCTGCAACTGGAGAGAACGCAACCCTTTGCTTAGCCTCAGCCCTACACTCGGAAGACCGAATTGCAAAGAGCGATGGCTGCCGAACCCCAGTTCGTATCACCTTTTTCCGGGCCGGCAGGTGCCTCACTAGCGACGGTCCGCAGGATCACAGCCCCGCGTTCCCAGAGTTCCGCATCTTAGCAGTTCCCCTGCCAACTTCCCAGAGCAGACAGGCTGTCTGCCCCACCCACCCACACACACACACACACAAAACCCTTGCCTAGATCAATCAGCTTTCCGGCCTCCCCACCCGCCTGAAGGGGTGTTTATTTTGTTTTCTCCAATCGTAAACTACATAGAAGGAAGAGACCTTGTCTGTGTCCTGTTTTGGATAGTGGCTGGCAAGTGAAAAGTATCCCTGCCCCTCTCTCTCACACGTGACCGTGTGTGTGTGTGTGTGTGTGTGTGTGTGTGTGTGTTTCTTAAGGGATGAGATCTCACTCTGTATCCCAGGCAGGAGTGCAGTGATATGATGATTAGGGCTCACTTGAACTCCCAGGCTCAAGTAGTCCTCCTGCCTCAGCCTCTCCAGTAGTTGGAATTATAGGCTCAAAGCACCATACCTGAATCTTAAAAATACTTTTTGAAGGAAGGAAAGGAGGGAGGGAGGGAGGACAGAAGGGAGGGGCTGGTCTGGTGAAGTCATTCATCAGAATGTGTCATGAGAAAAAAGTAGGTTTAGAGGGGAAGCTGCATCTCAAATCTCTAAGACTGTGGTGTCAGGGCACCTGTTGAGGGTGTGGAGATGGAGGTATTTGGGGTTAGAAAAGGAAAGAATTGGGGCCCAGCACGGTGGTTCACGCCTGTAATTCTAACACTCTAGGAGGCAAAGGCAGGCAAATTGCTTGAGATCACTAGTTTGAGACCAGCCTGAGCAAAAAGCGAGACACCCCCCCAATCTCTACTAAAAATAGAAAAACTGAAGCTAGAGGATGGCTTGAGCCCAAGAGTTGGAGGTTGCTGTGAGCTATGATGTAACAGCACTCTAACCAGGGCAACAACTTGAGACTATTTCAAAAAAAAAAAAAAAAAAAAGGAAAGAATTGGAATTTGATATAGTACCCAGGGAGCATGGGGACTGAACAGAGGCTAACATCATTTCAACTGTAAGAATGGATTTGGATCAGATGGATCATCATACAGAATAATAGTTGAGAACCTAAAAGAATTAGAGAACAAAACACATTAGAAACAAGTTCTAGTGAGTGATATGGTTGAGTCAGCAAGTGAAATAGGAACTCATAGTACTGAATTAGTGAGGGTCAAAATAGAATAGGAGAGATGATGCTTTAAATTTATATATTAAAAAATGTTTATTGACCTTGCACTCTGGGAGGCCAAAGTGGGAGGATTATTTGAGCTCAGGAGTTTGAGACCAGCTTCGGCAAAAGCAAGACTCAGTCTCAACTAAAAATAGAAAAATTAGCTGGGTGTCCTGGCAGTCATTTGTAGTCCCAGCATGGGAGGCTGAGGCAGGAGGATCTCTTGAACCCAGGAGTTTGAGGTCACTGTGAACTAGACTGACTTCACGGCATTCTAACCAGGGCAAAAGAATGAGATTCTGTCTCAACAAGAATGAAAGTTTATTTAATACAATACCCTTTAAGTATAAGACCTCAAGTCAAGTGCTGAGAATACACAGGTGGGTAAGACACAGTTCTTTATCTCTACTATCTGATAGTCTAACAAGAAAACAGGGATGATTACCTTAGAATCAACAGGATATACAGTAAATATTAGACTAAGGGCTCGATGTCTGTAGCTCAAGCAGTGAAGGCGCCAGCCACATACACCAGAGCTGACAGGTTCAAATCTAGCCAAACAACAATGACAACTGTAACCAAAAATAGCCGGGCATTGTGGTGGGTGCCTGTAGTCCCAGCTACTTGGGAGGCTGACGCAAGAGAATCGCTTTAGCCCAAGAGTTTGAGGTTGCTGTGAGCAGTGCTGCCACGGCATTCTATCCAGGGCAACAGCTTGAGACTCTGTCTCAAAAAGAAAATAAATAAATATTAGACTAACTTGGTTAAGATAAAAAATAATCATCAGGATATGTGTAGATATATTCCACTGGAGAAAGATAAACAGATACTTCTATAAAAACAATGAGAAGTGTTATGAAGCAAGATAAGCAGGATAAGAGAGAGAATTAGTAAGGAGAATGCACTCTTGTACAGCATATTTAGGAAAGGCCTCTTCTGAAGGAGACTGAACACCAGACTTGTAGGAGCGGTCACTGTGTCGCCCTGGGTAGAGTGCCGTGGGGTCACAGCAACCTCAAACTCTTGGGCTTAAGAGATTCTCTTGCCTCAGCCTCCCAAGTAGCGGGTACTACAGGTGCCCGCCACAACACCTGGGTATTTTTTTGGTTGTAGTTGTCATTGTCGTTTGGCAGGCCCAGGATGGATTTGAACCCACCAACTCAGGTGTACGTGGCTGGTGCCCTAGCGGCTTGAGCTACAGGCGCCAAGCCCAGTCACCGGTACTTGAGGGAGGTGCTGGGAGCAGGAGAATTTCCTAGCCGGCATGAAGATGTTTTGCAGCCTGGAGAAAAAGCTCAAGCACTGCACGCATTGATGAAATAAGATCAGTGGCTCCTTAGCAAGCAGGTGAACCTTGGACATTTGTGGTCCAAGAGTGTGGGAGTTGTGCCCGTGGGGAAAGACCACATAGCAATCATTAAGGACCTGGCTCCTGTACATGCCCCCCCCCCCCCCGTTCTTTAATGTTTCCATAAAAGACCATGGCAGAGGTTTTTCGGGGCTTTTCCCTGCACCAATAGGAAGCCCACCTCTTGCAAGCATGTACTTCTAATCCATGCCCCAGCTATTTTATTTGCACAGTGATGGGGTGGCACAATGGCACTGACACTCTTCAATTAAGGTAACATTTGAACAAAGGCCTGAAGCGGGGATATTGACCTTCCTGGTTGTTTTGGGGAAAAGCATCTCATGTAACAGAAAAGCATAAAGGCAGACTTCTGCTTGAACAGCTAAAGAAATAGCAAATGTGTCTGAGTGGAATGCATAAGAAGTAGGGTGGAGGCTCAGCGCCCGTAGCTCAGTGAGTAGGGTGCTGCCACGCACACCAAGGGTGGTGGGTTTGAACCTCACCAGGGCCTGCTAAACAACGACAACTGCAACCAAAAAATAGGTGGACATTGTGGTGGGCCCCTGTAGTTCCAGCTACTCTGGAAGCTGAGGCAAGAGAATCACTTAAGCCCAAGAGTTTGAGGTTGCTGTGAGCTGTGACACCACAGCACTATACCCAGGGTGACATAGTGAGACTCTGTTTCAAAAAAAAAAAAAAAAGTGTGGAAGATGATGAGGCCAGAGAAGTAGGAAGGCCAGATCATAGAGTCTTGAAGGAGGTGAGGATGACTTTGGACTTTACTTGGCATGAGATGAGAAATATTATTTGTTTCTTTTGAGATAGTCTCCTTCTGTCACTCTGGGTAGTAGACTGCCATGGTGTTTTTTTGTTTGTCTCACTTTGTCCCCCTCTGTAGAGTGTGGTGACAGCACAGTCCACAGCAACCTCAAACTCCCGGGCTCAAGCAGTCCTCTTGCCTCAGCCTCCTGAGTAGCAGCTGAGACTATAGGCATCCACCACAATGCCCGGCTATTTTTAGAGATGGGGTTTTGCTCTTGCTCAGGCTGCTCTTGAACTCCTGAGCTCAAGGGATCCACTAGCCTTGGCTTCCCAGAGTGCTGGGCTTACAGGCATGAGCCACTATGCCCAGCCTTGAGTGCTGAGGTATCATAGCTCACAGCAACCTCAAACACCCGAGCTTGAGCAATCCTCTTGCCTCAGCTTCTCAAGTAGCTGAGAATACAGGCACCTGCCACAACACTTGGCTAGGTTTTCTTTTTTTCTGTTTTAGTAGAAATAGATTCTCACTCTTGCTCAGGCTGGTGTGAAACTCCTGAGCTCAAGCAATCCACCAGCCTCAGCTCTCAGAGCCAATCCATCAGCCTAAGTGCCTGGCTGAGATGAAAAATTTTAACTTGGCAGAGTGGGAAGGGGGAGCAATTGTAGATTTGGGGGTAGAGGAAAATAAAAAAGAGCAATCAGTATTTTAGGGGCTCAATTCAACATGTAGGATGGATTAGGCAGAAGGAATCCAGAAAGACTGTTTCACTAGTTCAAGTGCAAGATGTTGAAAACTAACCAGCATGTGAGAACGTTGTTTTGAGAGAAAGCAATTGGATTTATTGGCTTGGTGTGGGATGAGGGTACTTGTGTGTAGCTTTAGAGCAGGTGACTTCCGATACCAACAGATGTCCAAAAATAATTGTTCCTAAAATGTAGCCACAAGAGCGTTTTAGTAGGTGAAACTATTATTTGTATAAACCTATTTATAATTAGAACTTTTGGGGGTGAGGTGGCTCACACCTATAATCCTAGCACTCTGGGAGGCCAAGGTGGGGGGATTGCCTATGCTCACAGGTTCGAGACCAGCTTGAGCAAGTGTGAGACCCCCATCTCTAAAAAATAGCCAAGTGTGTGGTAGGGGCCTATAGTCCCAGCTATTTAGGAGGCTGAGGAAAGAGAATTGCTTGATGGCTCAGTGCATGTAGCTCAAGTGGCTAAGGCACTAGCCACATACACCAGAGCTGGCAGGTTCGAATCTAGCCTGGGCCCGTCAAACAACAATAACAACTACAAACAAACAAACAAAAAAAACAGCCAGGCTTTGTGGCAGGTGCCTATAGTCCCAGCTACTTGGGAGGCTGAAGCAAGAGAATTGCTTAAGCTCAGGAGTTGGAGGTTGCTGTGAGCTGTGATGCCACAACACTCTACCCAGGGTGACAGCTTTAGGCCCTGTCTCAAAAAAAAAAAAAAAAAAAAGGGGGTGGCGTCTGTGGCTCAAAGGAGTAGGGCGCCAGCCCCATTTGCTGGAGATGGTGGGTTCAAACCCAGCCCCGGCCAAAAACTGAAAAAAAAAAAAAAAAAGAAAAGAAAAAGAATCGCTTGAGCCCAAAAATTTGAGGTTCCTCTACCAAGGGAGACAAAGTGAGACTCTTGTCTTGAAAAGAAGGAAAGGAAAGGAAAGGAAAGGAAAGGAAAGGAAAGGAAAGGAAAGGAAAGGAAAGGAAAGGAAAGGAAAGGAAAGGAAAGGAAAGGAAAGGAAAAAGGGAAGGGAAGGGAAGGGAAGGGAAGGGAAGGGAAGGGAAGGGAAGGGAAGGGAAGGGAAGGGAAGGGAAGGGAAGGCAAGGGAAGGCAAGGGAAGGCAAGGGAAGGGAAGGGAAGGCAAGGGAAGGGAAGGGAAGGGAAGGGAATAATTGCAGGACGTAAAATAATTTCCCACCTCCTGAAAAGTAAACTGAATTGCTGCTACTTATCACTTGACAATGAGCAAGCAGGAAAAGGGGCCCTGATGTGATCCTAAGCTTACTTCTGCACATCAGCAATTTTATTAGGAATTCTGTCTCCCTTCAAAATAAACACTCAGATGAAATGTAATATTCTTGTTTGTTTTTTTTTTGCGGCAGGGTCTCACTTTGTCACCCTTGTCAGCCAGGGTAGTGTGCCATGGTGTCACAGTTCATAGCAACCTCAAACTTCTAGGTCCAATCAATCTTCTTGCCTCAGCCTCCCAAGTAGGTGGGACTACAGATGCCTGCCACAACACCCAGCTGATTTTAGAGATGGGAGTCTCACTCTTGCTCAGACTGGTCTCCTGAGCTCAAGCAATCAACCTGCCTCTGCCTCCCAGAGTGCTAAGATTACAGGTGTGAGCCACTGCACCCAGCCCAAAATGGAATATTTTTAGTATAGTGCAGCAGTTCTCAATCTGTGGGTCGCAACCCACAGGAACTGTGTAAAGGGCCACGGCATTAGGAAAGTTGAGAACCACTGGTATAGTAATTATCTCCTTACTGAAATAGTTTCTTCTCACTTTTTGTATTGTTTATATTTTGTTAAGTAGGTTTGAAGGCTCTGAAAATAATGTGCAAAAAATCTTATAATGAACATATTAATTGTGGCAGAAGGATCTTGTTCTGGGAAATATAAAACAGGTAGACTATATTACTGACATCAGTTTAGAAAATCGTATGGTTGTATACAGTACATATAGGTAAATACTTAATATAAAACTTAACTGTTTTTATATGTTGTTTCACCTCACTTAAACAGTCGGTATCAATATTTTACATTTAAAGTTAAAAAATGTCTTTCCACCATCTTTCTGTGCCACCATAATGGTGCACGTGAATGCCCTGGTTGATGCTTTTTTTTTGAGACAGAGTCTCATTTTGTTGCCCTTGGTAGAGTGCCCTGGCATCATAGCTCACTGCAACTTCAAACTCTTGAGCTCAAGAGATTCTCCTGCCTCGGCCTCCCAAGTAGCTGGGACTGCAGGCGCCGGCCATAATTCCTGGCTATTTTTAGAGATAGGGTCTCGCTCTCGCTCAGGCTGGTCTTGACCACGTGAGCCCTGGTTGATGCTCTTAAGAGCATTGACAATGCCAAAAAGAGAGACAAATACCAGATCCTTATGAGGCCATGCTCCAAAGTCATTGTCTGGTTTTTAACTGTAATGATGAAGCATGGTTACTTGGTGAATTTTTATTTATTTATTTATTTATTTATTTATTTATTTATTTATTTATTTTTGAGACAGAGTCTTACTTGGTCATCCTTGGTTGACTGCTGTGGCATCTTAGCTCACAGCAACCTCAAACTCTTGGGTTCAAATGATTCTCTTGCCTCAGCCTCCTAGGTAGCTAGGACTACAGGCACCCCACCACAGTGCCCAGTTATTTTTTTAGAGATGGGGTCTTGCTCTTGCTCAGGTTAGTCTCGAACTTGTGAGCTCAGGCAATCCACCTGCCTCAGCCTCTCAAGTGCTGGGATTACAGGTGTGAGCCACCACACCTGGCCCACATTGGTGAATTTAAATCATCAATGATCACAGAGCTGAGAAAATTGCTGTGAACCTCACAGGCAGGTTAAACAAGAGTGGATGATCAGGGGCGGTGCCTGTGGCTCAAAAAGTAGGGCACCAGCCCCATATGCCAGAGGTGGCGGGTTCAAACTCAGCCTCAGCCAAAAACTACAAAAAAAAACAAACAACAAAAAAAAAAAGAGTGGATGATCAGCAGCCCCACGTTTGTACTGACAACTTTAGCTGGCATCACGAACCATTAACAAGCAAGAAGGTGTGGGTCCAGTTTCAATCTTCTATAGGTTGCCAGCCAGTTTACCCAGCACCATTTGTTAAATAGGGAATCTTTTCCCCACTGAATGTTTTTAATTGGCTTGTCAAAGAGCAAATAACGGTAAGTGGCTGGATCCATCTCTTGGTTCTCTATTCTGTTCCACCCAACCACAACGCACCTCAATTTATAAGAGAAACTCTAACAGACATGAGCAACTCTATTTCCTCCACTTCCATAGTAGTTGGAGATTTTAACACCCCTTTAGCAGTCCTGGATAGATGCTCCAAAAAGAAGCTAAGCAAAGAAAGTTTACATTTAAACTCAACCATTCAACATCTGGAAGTAACAGAAATCTACAGAACATTTTATCCCAAAAAAACTGAATACACATTCTTCTCATCAGCCCACGGAACATACTCCAAAATCGACCACATCCTAGGCCACAAATCTAACCTCAGCAAATTAAAAAAAAATAGAAATTATTCCTTGCATCTTCTCAGACCATCATGGAATAAAAGTTTAACTCAATAACAACAGGAACCTGCATACCCATACAAAAACATGGAAGCTAAAGGATACATGGGCTTATGCTGAAGGATACATGGGTTATAGATGAGATTAAGAAGGAAATCACCAAATTTTTGGAACAAAACAACAATCAAGACACAAATTACCAGAACCTCTGGGATACTGCAAAGGCAGTCCTATGAGGGAAATTCATAGCACTGCAAGCCTTCCTCAAGAAAACGGAAAGAGAGGAAGTTAATAACCTAATGGAACATCTCAAGCAACTGGAGAAAGAAGAACACTTCAACCCCAAACCCAGAAGAAGAAAAGAAAGAACCAAAATCAGAGCAGAATTAAATGAAATTGAAAACAAAAGAATTATACAACAGATCAATAAATCCAAAAGTTGAGTTTTTGAAAACATCTATAAAATAGATAAACCTCTGGCCAACCTAACCAGGAAAAAAAGAGTCAAATCTCTAATTTCATCAATCAGAAATAGTAATGATGAAATAACAACAGACCCCTCAGAAATTCAAAAAATCCTTAACGAATACTACAAGAAACT
>CAUYPK010096651.1:0-15762 GCA_963574355.1 Loris lydekkerianus
ACAATGATAACTACAACCAAAAAATAGCCAGACATTGTGGTGGGCACCTGTAGTCCCAGATACTTGGGAGGCTGAGGCAAGAGAATAACTTAAGCCCAAGCATTTGAGGTTTCTGTGAGCTGTGATGCCATGGCACTCTACAAAGGGGGACATTGTGAGACTCTGTTTAAAAAAAAAAAAAAAAAAAAAAAAAAGAAAAGAAAAGAACAGAAATGAGAGAGGAAAGGTTAAGGTTATAGCCTTTGGGCTAGATTGTCCCAGGTTGAGGATAGTATAAAGTTGCCTTCTAACTCCACAGATGTCCCATCTCTGCTCAGCTGCTGATTTCTACCCAGATGTTCCCAAACCATTTTCCTGTGTATTTTGTTGAACATTCTGATTTCCCTCACCACCATAGGAGCTGAGCAGGTGGTGGGGGCTGAGGCCTGGGGCGTTCCTACACTGAGTCTTTTGGAATTCAAACTACATTATATTTCTACCCAAATGACTCCTCAGGGATCCTCTTTGAATTCCAACCGCCACACTTACCACATCTTCAGAAGAGGCAGCTCCCGGCATCTGCAGGCAGTCCCCCAGGAAAGGGCACAGGCGAGGAAGCCCTTATGACTGACCCACCACACCTTCCACACTGTGCTTGACTGCAGAAAAAACACCAGCCAGAGTAGAATGGACCTCCCATCCACCTTCCAAATACCAGAGCGTAGTACCTGAGTGAGGAAGTCCAATCCTTGTTCAGAGCTGTGACTATAGGGAGCTTAGGAAATGAGTTTTTACCTTTCTAACTTGTGAAGTTCAGGGAAAGATATGGAAAAAAGATGGAAAGAGGTGCCAATAGCCAGTCCCACCTTGGAGTTAAGGGGAAACTGAATGGAGAGATTCTGTGACCTATGAGGTCCCTCAGATGGCTAGGTCCAGACCTTGGAGTCTTGATGTTTAGGTCAGTGCTAAATTTCAAGATGGGTTTCTTCCTGGAGCAAAGTGGCAGAGAGGAACAGGAAATTTAAAGTGAGAATCCCAAATACTGGTGATTAAGTGAGTGAGCCATAGAACCAAAATTCTCTCTCAAATTAGCACAAGGGAGGTTTGCCACTAACTGCCATTAGCTTCCAGAAGTTTCCAGAGCCACAGGAAATGTTGGAGAGAGTGTAGATCATCAATGACTAGTCATAGTTAAGTATTAAAGAGTGTGGTTCCTTAGTGAATGGGGGATTTTATTTCTTCAAATCTTGCTCTAAATGGTTTATGATCTGTGACATTTAAATGCAGTCATTCTTTGCTATCTGTGGCCGATGGGTTCCAAAAGCTCTCATGGATATCCAAACCCATGGATGCCTCAGTCCCTGATATAAAATGGAATTTGTATAAACATACACAAGTGCTCCCATATACTTCAAGTCATCTCTAGATTACTTATAATACCTAACACTGTGTAAATGCTCTGTAAATAATTGTCACACTGTATCATTTAGGGGATGACAAGGAAAACATCTGTACATGTTCAGCACAGATGGAATTATCTATATTTTTTGAATATTTTTGAACCATAGCTGTTTTAATCCATGTAATCCATGGATACAGAGATCACCAAGAAGAGAGTTGACTTTAACAGTAATTTCTAAAACTAAGGAATATATATTCTTAGCTACCTTGAAAAGGCAAAGGTGTTTGAAAAAAGAAACTATGAAATGGGCACATGTGAAAAGTGCTTGTTCAGTTATTCTCAGTGGGTCGAGCCGCTGGGAGCATGATGTTGTAATCAAAGCCTGTTTTATTTGCAGCAGACAACATGCCTGGGGGAAACTGTTCCCAGTACTGAGTTTGAAGACACTAAAGAGGATGAGGGAAGAGCAGCAAATGTCCCAGTTCCAACAGGGACCCAGTTCTGAGCCTGTGCTGAGGGGTGCCATGTGGGAAGTAGGGGTCCACACTCAGAGCCCCTGCTCATGGTCACCTTCATGTGAAGGGCAGGGGAACCCACAATCAAGGCCTCCATCCTTGCTCCTACCTGATGTTCTGCAAGGGGGACCCTCCGTGGGGTGACTGAAGGGAGCTGCAGAGAGGTGCAGGCACTCTCCCTCAGAGCTTCTCCCCTCTCCTCTAAACTGGAAGGAGAGTTAATGATGACTCTTAAACTTGGCTTTGGAAGGTTCTCAGAGTCTACAATATCTTTCATATATCTCTTGCTATTTCTCAGGAACTGACTTTTCACATGGGCCACACGATAGGGGAGGATGGAGAATGTTTGAGGTGCCCAAGGCCAGGGTTGCCCTCTGAGCACTGCTACTAACCTGGGGGTGGTGAGACAATAATGACGTTCCTTATCCTCTTGGAATAGTGTTTTTCTCATCTGTCAAATGGGACCATAATTTCACCTAACGAAAAGTGGCATCTATCTGATGTTCATGTAAAAGAGATAATATATACAATAATGTATAAAAGTGTTTTGAAGTGTGCCAAGCTTTGTTGAAACACAAGTTCTTTTTCAGGAGTTTCCCTGAAACTCTGAGTGAGATAACTCAGAGTTTTGCTCCCCTTTTCCACGTCCTGGAATGGGGCTATTAGCCCCACAATCAGCATCATTATATGGAGAACTTAAAAGAAATGTCATCTGGGTTTCTTCCTCCCCTTTCACTGGCAAACAGAGCTTTGGTTAGTGAAAAAGCTGAAGTGATTTCAATTGCTGGTTTTTTATATTTGAAAGGGGAGGTTATTAGGAGAAGTCTCAATTCAGAAACTTCAAGAAGAAATGGGAGGGTGTGGTGAGGGTTGGGGGATTACATTTCCTGTTTTCCTTTCAGCTGGTGTTGGAAAATATTTCAGGAAAACCATGGATACCTATGAAGAAATTCCAAAATTTATTCTTTTTGCCACCAGGGGCCCAGCCCAAAGGTGACGATTAGAAGTGGTCAATTTTTTTTTTTTTTTTTTTTGTAAGCGTTGCGGTTTGCAGGAGTCCAGCGAAACGCTCGCAGGGTGAAGACAGCGTTTGGAGGGTGACATCAGTCTGCAGCGGGGGCCAGGAGCAACAGCGCGCAGGAGTCTGGTTTTCATTTACAGTTTGGGTCAGTCCCGCAGTGAGGATGGGGAGGGGAGGGGTCGGGGAGGAAGGGAGGAGGAGGAGCTGGAGGAAGCCCTGACTGTACCCCTGGCCCCTGTCCAGCTGGGAGCTCAGTCGTCCACCAAAGGCCGCTCACTTCTCCTGGGCTCCAGCCTCCTGCGAGGATCTCAAGAGTGTTGCCGGCAGCTCCGAGTCCGTCTCTCTAAGGCTGCAGAAGGGAAAGGAGCCGCAGCCCGTGGGGAAAGCATGCCCCCTGGACAGACATAGTGCTCTAGAAGTCCGGGACAGGCGTCTTCAGGCTCGCTCAGGGTAAGTGCCCTGTGGCCTCCGGTGGGTTCCTGGAGTTTGCGGGCACAGGGGAGCGCTCCAGACCCGAGGGGGCTGTTTCCTGGATGGCTCCCGCGGCTGTCACGTTCGCTGTGCTGGTCAGTTTTCTGTGCGCGTCCTGGGTCTCCAGAGAGCGTGCTGGTCCTTCTTTCTGGTTCTGTAGCAGTCAGGTTTCCTCACCTTGGTTAAGGTCGCAGGTTGCCCGAGCGCGTGGCGGCTGCACCCCCAGCGTCCCTGGCCACGCCGTGCCAGTCCGTGCTTTATTTGAAGGTGTTCCCTCCTTCTAAAGCGCGGGTGGAATCTGCTTTGTCTGCAGAAGTATCTTTGCCCAGGATGACTGGGGCCACCTGTAGAGCAGCTCTGGGGGCTTTGTCTGAGCTCTGAGCTTGGTGACACCACGTCAGTGCGTTTCCTGCCTGGACCCACCCGTGGGACGGGGCTGGTGGTCGCGTTGCATGCCTTCATGAGATTTGGCTCAGTCTGGGGTCCAGGCTCAGGGCCAGGGCCAGGGTCACTCAGTCACTGCCTCAGGTCTCCACCCTCTCAGGAACCTGGAGTCACCTTTGCAGGCCTTGTCTCTTGGGGTGGTGTAAAGGAACTGTGGGATCAGAGGAGGAGGAGGGATTGGGCCACCATGGGGGGGATGAAGCAGGGTGCCTATGCTGCCCGGAGGGGAGGCCCCAGGGCTGTTCCCTGTCCCCGAGGACACAGGGTGGGGCTCGTGTCCTCTCTCCCGTGGGTAGAAAGTGTTCCCTGACAGTTGCCGGCCTGTTTTGGGGACCCGTTATGAGGGCTCACTGTTAGAAAATGGGCTGGGATGAAAGCACAGGGGGGGTCTTTGGGGGGGGGCAGGTGGACTGGGGAGTGGACAAAGAAAAGTCAGCCTTCACAGCAAGCTCAGAAACAGATTTAGAGGCTGGCATGGACCCAAGAGCGTCCTCTGTGCTCAGGGGAGGACCCTGCACCCCAAGGGGATGTGGGCTGTGCCCACGCTACCCTCTCTCCCCACACGCAGAGATGCCCAGATAGAAACCGTTGGGTCCCAGAGCTGTGAGGGTGCTCAGGGTTCCTGGGGGGAGCTCATCCTCAGCCTGGGAACCCCAACTCCACAGGGGACCCATTTTTAATACTGCAGAAAATGAAACAGAAAGGTTTTAACATCAAACTTACACAACATTATTAGGGCTTCTGAGTTGTCTACTGGGCTAAAGATAATGGAAGAGACTCTCGACTGGAAGTCACAGAAATATCATTGCCTTATTTAAAAAATGTGAAATCAGAGGCTCTGACTTGTGAAATTCCTTGTCAAGGCTGCAGAGCCAGGGTCTGGGATGACAGTAAAGCCTGGAAGCGTGGAACAGATAACGGAGCCTTCACACCTGGGCAGGACCCTGCTTCGGGCTCCTAACGACTGGCCAGGGAGAGGCGAGGCGGCAGCAGGGAGGGGCCCGGGCTGTGTGGCCGGAACCCTGACGCCTCCTTTCCCGCAGCTGCCTTCCTCCCGGCTGGTTTGGCTTCCCCGGGACTTGCCCCTGAGGGGGAGGCAGAGCTGTGGGAGGTGTGGCTTTTACAGAAACCAGGAGACAGGAAGGGGCCCGAGTCTGGACCTCATCTTTGTTTAGGGAAAGGGGCAAGGGGCAAGGGGCAAGGATTTTCCATCGCCCTGAGGTTTATTTTTCTCTTTGCCTCACTCAGTAAGCAGACCTCAGACATTGCTGAGGACTGGGGTGGCAGCCGCGTGGCTGTCCTGCCCCCTGCCTATCTGGCAGTGGGAGGATGTGGCCACAGCACCTTTCTGGGAGGGGGCTGGGGAAGCCTCTAGAATGTTAGCCCTTTGCCAGGGTTCTCCTCCCACTTGGGAGCGTGCTGTTCCCTTTCCCCCGTAGGCCCATGGCTGGCAAATGTCCAAATCTGGGCTCTTAATGATATTTTTAATCTAAGGTCGGCAACTTTCTGAATGAGAATTGTCCTTACTTCTGTACTACAGTTCTGAAGTATCTAGAAATAACTATGCCTCACCGACCTATCAGAAGTACCTTTAATGATTTCATGTCTTAGAATGTAACAGATCACTGATGGAAGATTAGGAAGTAATCCCTCTATTCAATTGATTTTTGGTTATCAGTTAGGCTCAAAGGAGGCTTCCCATCCTGACCTTAGTTTTGGGTATGGAGTCTGTTGACCCTGACACTTAATGCCAGCAGCTTGGAATGAGACCCTCTTTCTCTTAGGAAATTATGGGTAAGGTTTTGCCAGTGATCCTTGACTTGTTTCATTGCTCAGAGTGTCCAGACAACTGGGTGAGGTAGAGTCCTTACCAGAAGAATGTGCCACTTCCCATGTTTAGGTGAAATTCCATGTTTAGGATTTAAAATTCACTGACAAGTAGTCATGAATTCTGTAGCAGGAGACTTTCTTGCAGGCACACTGACAACTTTAGCAAAAATTTGTACTTGAAAATTAATCATTATCACTGTTCTTTTTGGAAGAAGCTGAGAGTTTGGTGTCTCTTAGGGAAGAATTACAGGTGGTTCGCCCAAAGGGGACACTGTGTGCCAGGCAACTTTTCCGTGCTGACTTACAGAAGCAAACCTTTCATGATGTCCTGCCTGTGGCAAGTAGGCAGTAAAAAGCTCACCACTGCCGCATAAATAGCTGACGATTAGAGGAAAGACCGGACATTATAAAATCCTATTCACAGCTCTAGCCAGGGAAGTGAACCAGAGAGATTCACATTTTAAATCAGAAGCTTTGAAAGGTTTCTGCTCACTCAGGCAGCCAACTAGACAGAACCAGACAAGGATGGTTCTCTTCATTCCCCCCTTTCTAGATATAGCTTCTCTGTTTTCACTGTAAAAATTCTTGTGGAAGGCAATCCTGCTCTTTAAGTAAGAGATGTTGCTTGCTCCACTGAAACACAGCAATCAATGCTTTATTCTCAGGGAGCCCCTACAGACTCTGAATTGACAAAAGGGGTTCTCTTCAGGAATTTATTATGTTAACTTTTGAAAATATAATTTTTAATACATTCTGGTCTCTTGGTCCTATTCTGGGAAGGAGTTAAAATTCCGAGTTAGCACATTCATCTTGGGATAGCTGTTTCTGAAAAGGCTGTTAGGTTTTCTTTCCTCTAGAGGGCGGTATGTCCCTCTGAGCTCCAGAAAAATCCTGAAGTGGTGGCTGGAATCCCTCAGGGTGAGGTTTCAGGGTTCTTGGTCAGTCAGGGACCTACATCTCTGCATGGATAACTTTAGGACAGGCATTTCCATACATTATTATTACTATTTTTAATATGATTGTGCATAATAACTGAAGTGAGCACACATTTAGAACTTTTTCTTATGTGCTCAGGTGTGTACATCCTGAGATGAAATTACATCTTCAGATGAGGCATCCGGCATTCTAAAGCAATTGCAGTACAAGGGCATTAAACAAATGAGAAATTTTAAAGGAAAAAACTTACTCAGATCTATTTACTAACGTTTCAATTAACAGTCAAGTGCTTGGGAACCAGAGCGAGTTTGCACATGCACGCTGCGTTGTATCCTTGTGGAATTTCTGAACTTTAGAATTGGAAGAGATGCTAAGATGAGCTGACCTAGTACTTCCCAAAGTTTTTCTGACATGTCCTTCAATATTTTCCCTTAATGGACAACTGGTTTAATGTATTTTTAAAAGAATTCATGCAAACTATGATTATGAATATCCCGTGTACAACAATTGCTAATAAATAGTATTTCTGACTCTCAGACTTAAGATTGTTAGCCTGCAATAACCAGCATCAGCACCCTGAGGTACAGACGCAGAAGCACGAAGCCCAACCCTTTCTTTGATCCTCGTGTCCTCATATTCACTTACGCTTAGTGAGAACTACGGAGCTCCCCGGCATTGAGCTGTGCGGTTGGCACAGGGGATGAGTAAGACATGGCCTCTGCTCTTCCAGTTGGCAACAGAATTGGCTATTTGATGTACAAAAATAATCATCACCTTGGTGGCTATTTTCCCTGCACCCTTGTGCTTCAGATGAAGACAAGGAGCTTTGGGAGGTAGGACATAGTGGTCAGGCCATAGAGCTGGTATTAGAGGCAAAACCAACTCCTTCTGGGTGTCTGCTACAGCCAATGATTAGGCATCTAGAGCTTGGTGAATTAAAAGAGGGACAAGCCTTTAAGGTTATATTTCAGGGTACCATGTGGAGAAAGGCACAATAACCATTTAAAGGTCTTCTGTGGAGTTGCATCTTTTAAGTTGACTTAGCAGAGGGGTAACTGTTGTGAAAAAAAAATCTGGAAAGAAAAGGAAGAGAAGAAAAATAAAACAAATACGAAAAGTTCTGCCAAACCCTCTCCCAAAGGCAAATTGTTAGTCTTGTAAGGGTCTGGCTGCATTTGGCAGAGCATAATCCAGATGTTCTGAAGTTTAAGGCCCATGAGATGCATGGAAACATCTGAGAATTGGGAGTGGCCAGGGAAAGGTACTATAGGAACTCATAATTTGTTAAAATCTCCCCAGTGTACACCTCACATTCAATTTTCAGGGACCTGCGGTATCAGGAATTGGCCAGTGGAAGGAAAAACTCATGGGCTGATTTAATTTCAAAATTGAAAATTGAACAGCAGCTGGAGATGACTCAGATCTCAAGGGAAACAATTCCAGGAAACTGGTTTTTCACTTATGGAATCTTCATTAATTGATTCAGCAGCCCTGTACCGGCACCCAGAGTTAGCTCCAGCTCAGCTAAAGCCACAGCTGGCCGGGCTGGTGCACCCAGGGCTCTCTGTTTCTAATTGGGACAGCAGAAAAGCCATCACCAGTCAGAGCTTGGGCTGGGGGAGCAGATGGAAGCCAGCGGTCACAGGACTTTGGTCTGTCCAAGCAACAGGCAATTATCCTTGGTATACACATAAAAAAAGGGAGGCTGGGGGAGATTAACTGATCACATAGTAAGGAAGTAGAATTTCGCTAGGTTGCTATACCTCATCAGTGCTGATGATGTTTTATCAGTCTCAACTCAAGTTTTGAAAAGGTCTCTATTCTATACTCGATTATGAATCAGACTGAAAAATAAAAAAAAAGTAACTTTTCCTTACAAATTGAGAACCTCTCAGCCACTTGACGTTCATAATTTTGCAATGGGATGCCATGGTCTAGGCGGAGGTCATGACATGGCGGTCTGCTACCAAAAGGGAAGATGGGATGAAGGCTGAGCCTCCATCTGGCTCCAGCAATGCCCTATGTCAGGGGCCTGGAATGGAAGGGGTATTTTTGCAAATTCTTTTGAAGCATTTTCTAAAGCACTCTTTTTCTTACAATAAAATTGAAAGTCTCTGCCTAATGTTTATAATTAGCAATATAAACGGAGACAGAAATCTTGCTGGCTGCCATGTATTGAAGAGCGTATTATGTTTTTTACATTTGCATACTGGCATCTAGCTTCTCAAACCACAGCAGATATGGAACTTTCTGCTTCATAGTTATTATCACGAATGCTAGGAATACATTTTAAAGCAAATTTCCAAATATCTGGGCAAGTGATCTGGAATTTCTGAAAGTTGCCTGTATAGTAGAAAGAAAACCAACCTCCAAGGAGCTCAGCCAGAGCCTTCCGGTCTCACCACATCCTTAAATGCCAACTCATTTATGGAGGCAGCTAATTGCTGGAGGGTACCCAAAACCCTCCCTTTCTACCTTGCTCTGTTATAACACGTGAGCTGCTGAACAGGCATTGCCTTGCTAGATTTTTCCAGGAGTTGCTGAAGATTTCAATCAGCTACTCAGTATCTAACAAGGACACCAACAGGGGACAAGGGGGTCGAGTTAAGTTTTTAAATTTTGCTATCATAGGGTACATACTCAGTCTGTGTCAAATAGATCATTGTGCTATAGTATTTGCCTAGAAAATAAATGCAAGATACAAGTTGTTAAATAAGTAATACTAAAAAACCCACTTTTGATGTATTTCTTTGGAGGTGTTTTCTTAGGGTCATTCCGAATCAGTTGCTTTTGAGGATTTCCTCCAAAATCTTTCAAAAAGCAATAGTGTATTAAATTCTACTTCTCTCCTGCCCTAACTGTAGGGCCTAAAACATCCTTTCTTTGCTTCCTCCCTGGGGAGAGAATGGGGACTCCTTTCCTAGGATTCAGGCAAAAAAGTGGAGAAAATGTGAGAGAAAGAATTGGGAGGTCGCTTCCGGCAGGCAAGGACAGGGTGTGGCAAAGGCAAGTGCCTCCAATTTACTAAACTTTGACTTTCATTCCACGGTGCAGGCGCCCGGCTCTCCCCCCGTGGGCTTCGGCTAGTTTGGCAGTTCCCACTTTCAAACAGGACAGTTAGGAGTTAACAGAGGTCCCAGGACTTGATAGGAGGAACAGCCTGAAGTCGAAAAGCTGTAGTTGGGGAAAACCAAGAAAACGACTTCAAAATGGGAGCTCTGGTTGTGTTTAAGCCTTTGTTTTAAAATTATTTCCTCGTGTGCATGCATCCATCTCTTTCTTAAAAAAGATTTCCAGACATGGAAAATGAAAAGGCTTTTGAGTGGGCTAAGTGAAAACTAATTTCACAGAATTGCAAAATAGCTTGGGAAAGTCTTTGGGATACGATTTCAAGTGGAAGGGCCATGTGGGGCGACCTTTAGAAGAAGGAAAGCCTTTTCAGATTTCAAGGATATGGCAACCAAATAGAAAAAAGCACCCCAGATCTGTTATAGAATGAGGCAATTTTTCAAGAAGGAAATTAAGAAGGCTAGATAGAAAGATGAGAATGCAAATTTAATGAACCTCCCTTGCTGAATCTGTCGTCTCTGCCACACAGAATCTATGGCAAAGAAGCACCCACCCCACCTAGCCCTGGGGTCCCAGGGGTCTCCAGCAACTGTTTCTGACCCAATTATCCCATATTTGAAAGAGCAGCAGCAGACAAGCAGATCTTGCTGACACAGAATCTGTGGTTTGTCTCCACCAAGGAAGTCTGTTTTACCCTCAAAAGATAAGGGAGTTTCCTTGAGATGTGGGTCAACTTCAGCACAGCCTCTGGGGTTTCCTGGGCTCTCACACAGGCTTTGGGAACACAGACTTGGGTTAGGACTTGGGTGAGGAGGGTGGCTCTGTCTTGTTTTATCTATGTGACTGGTGGGTCAGTGTGCCTTGCCTGGGCTCAGTTTCCCAGCTATAAAGTGGAGGAAAAAAATCACACATTGGCTGGGAAAAGGGCGTGAAATTCCTCCGATGAGCTGGGGCCAGTCCTATAACTGCTTGGGGAGCGGGATGAGGGGGGATGGCTGCCTCGTTCCCCCTCATTAAAATGGTCAAGGTGGGTGGCCATTTAGAAGGCTGGTGCTTGGCATCTTTTAATCATCTAAATTTAAAAAATCTCCAAGATTTGTGGCCAGGGAATTCAGTTTTAAAAATTGAGACTCCAGGACATGACAAACAATAGCATTAACAGATATCCAACAGCTGGACTAGGAACCCATGTGCACACAGTGGCCTCCAGCAGCACCGTGGGAGAAGTGAGTGCAGGAACCCGTGTGCACACAGCGGCCTCCAGCAGCACCGTGGGAGAAGTGAGTGCAGACGAAGGCGGTTTTTCCACCTGGGAATGCAGCTTATTTAAACCACGTGGGTTGATTCCTGGGCTGCTCAGGCTGGGTAGCTCTTCATCCCACAGGAGGCGTCTCCTGTCCTTCTTTGCAGAATTGGAGGACCTCCTCTCCCCTGCTTCCCTCAATATCTAGGTATAGTCTGGAAAAAGCAGTTCCTGAGAACTACATGTTTATTTCATTACCTTGTGCCCCTGTGGAAAGCATTTAGGTGCTACTCTTCTAAAGATGGACATCTTGGAAACAAAAAACTTCACATGTGACTTTCAACCAATTTAATGTTCATTTTCCTCAGAGAAGGGTTGAAATAAATGACTGCTGCCTTAGAAAGAACTTAACAGGTTTCCTCCTTTTACTATTTAGATTTTATGGAGTGTTCTTGAAGATAAGAAAAGAATTTTGGAATTGCTCCATAGTGAGCATAAGACAGAATGAGTGGATTTGAAGGAAGAGGGCTGGTTAAAAACCGTAGCAAATCCCACTCAAGGCACAGTTCACGTTCTGTGTCGCTGTGGCCTGCTGGGGCAGAGAGACCTCTTCCCACCGCAGACTCAACGGTGGTCAGACAGACCACATCTCGTCTCCTGTCCTGTTTTTGCCATATGGGCTACAAAGTCCAATGCTTTGCGATGAGACCTTGTAAGATTCTTATGCTCTTATTCTGAAGCAAAAATCCTACTTAAAATCTTGTGGCTGGATTAAATATTTAAAATAATTGAACTGGATGTCCCAAAAGATTTGAAGCACTGATGCTTAAACGTTGGGGGTAGTGGTAGCACAGTTGCCTTTGAGAATCACATGGAAACATGGATGCTATTTCCAGAGAAAGCCACATTCCCAGATGCCATTTTGTATAAAATTGTGGGAAGGTCACAGACCCTTTCAATCTGTGGATTTCAGATTAAAACATTGTTCTAGACCAATTACAGTATTACAGGTTGTTTTGGAAAGAGCAGGGCACATTCCTGGAAAGAATTTAATAGGATTCTTATTTTTTTTTTTTTAAATCAGAAATCTGATGTTCAATTGTAATAGAAAGAAGCAAGAAGAAAGCTTTGTGGAATATGCTTTTACATCATTCTAAAGTGTATATCATCAGTTAATTGAGGTCATATAAAAATCATAGACATTGTACTTGCTTTTGTTTTTTAAAGGAACATACAGGAATTGTCTAACAGAGTGTGGGGGAGAAAGGTAGAGTTTGCCAGAAACACCTGGACGATGCCCAGGGTGCACGGGCTTGGGCTTGAGGGACTGCCAGAGCAAATGGGCGGAGCCAGGGCTGTGTGTGGACTGTGGACAGGACCATTCTCAGGGTGGGGCAGACCAGCAGGGGAGCAGCGGGCTCTCCAGCTGCCTGTGGGGGGTGCCCTCAGCCCCTGCGTGCTGGGATCAGACTAGAACTTGGACACATTGTCAAATGAAAGCAGGGAATTGCAGACTGCACTTTTGTATTGCATACATCGGTGTCCAGCAGGCATCCACTGTTTTAAGCCCGAGGACTGAATTGCGCTTTTGCAATCTCACCATGGTCAGCACGTGTAGCTATCACTTCATTGCATAAAGAAATACGTTCTGTTGATGACCAGTCTCCCAATCATCAGTAGAACAACATTCCCTTCTCACTATGGACATGTTTCCAGGAGGAAGCTGCACTGACAGGTGGTTCTCTTTTAGTTGCTGAGTTCCCAGCTTGGAGTTCTCAGAATCTGCAGTGCAGAGTAGGCTGGTTTCATCACAGGTGGACGTTTTGTCCACTTTCTTTGGCAATCCACAGCCCCAGTGGGTTTTGGAACTCATTCCTTTGTTTATGGCTTTGTCTTTCTCCATCTCAACAAATTTGGCAGGCCAGGCATAGGGTCTACACTGAGTCTGACTCTTCCTCATAGGTTGGCTGCAGGATTCCGACTCCAGAGCTTCTTCCTCTGGGCCCAGCCTCAGACAGGAAGGATTTCATGGCAAATCCATCAACCGAGCTTCAGGGTTTTTTTGCATACACTTCAGCCTTGTCCTTGGTTGGCAGCCTCAGTAAGGAGCTGCCCTCTGCGGCCTCCATGCCACCTTGCTGAGTGATCCAGCTGGACATGAGCCTTCTGCCTTATTCAGGGCAAAGCCACTTCACTAATTGGCCAGATTCTTCCCTGCCATCTCTCTCTGGATGGCAAAGTTGACAGCATTACACCATCCTTATCTCTGGTTTTGTTAGCAATGTGGGGAAAATGAGTTTTTCACACTAGATGTCAGCCATGAACAGAATCACAGGGCCCATGGAGCACCTGTGGGGGCAGGAAAGTTTAATAAAGTGATACTTAGATCTTGGAAGTGGCTGATTCCATAGCTCAGAGGACACTAGTTAGGGCAGAAGTATTGTTAGTATAGTTCTGAATGTTTATACAGCTCTTTCTTACTTTCCTAAGAAGTAGGAAGTCAGACTCAAGTGTTCATCCCTGAGCTCTCACTTTCTTTTCCTTTTGGAATTTTATTTAGAAGCAAGGGAAAATACCCTGTTATCTGAATACTGGGCACATATATACACTTTCATAAGACATTTAGTTGTATTATTTTTCCTTTTCAGCCCTTAAATTCTCTCATTGTAAAAAGAGACACCACACTTAAATTTCCTATTAAATTGATGGCTACATTTTAAGTATATGTAGTTACCCATGATTTTGAAAACCAAAAGGCATTTTTAGTCTGGTCCTCACTTTTATTTATTTAATTGTAAAAAACACATAACATAAAATTTACCACCTTAACCATTTTTAAGTGCACATTACAGTGGTGTTCACTGTATGTACCTTGTTGTGCAACAATATCTAGAACTTTTTGCTCCAGCAAATCTGAAGCTCTATCTCTGTTGATCAGCAAGTACCCTTTGCTCCCTCCTAGCCCCTGGGAATCACCATCCTACCTTATGTTTCTGAGAGCCTGACTGCTTTAGATGGCTCGTATAAGTGGAATTGCACGGTATTTGCCTTTTTGTGACTGGCTTGTTTCAATTATCAGAATATCCTCAAGGTTGATGCATGTTGTAGGCATTCAACCGGATTTCATCCTGTTTGAAGACTGGATAATATGCTATCATATGTACATACCACATTTACTTTGTTCATAATTGATGGATATTTAGGTTGTTTCCACCTTTTGGATATTATGAATAATACTTAAAAGAACACAAAGCTGCAAATTTATCCTCTGGATTCTGTTTTCAAGTCTTTTGGATACATATACCCAGTAGGGGGACAGCTGAATCATATGGTAATTCTATTTTTAATGTTTTGAGGAACTGCCATACTTTGGAGGCTGTTATTTCCCCATTGTGTAGCTTTATTGAAAAAGGAAGATCATTTTATCACATACATGAGGGTTTATTTCTTGAGGCCAGTATCATATTGTTTTGATTACCGTAACTTTGTAATATGTTCTGAAATTAGAATGTATGAAGTCTTTAGCTTTACTTTTCTTTTCTCATTGCTTTGGATATTCAAAGTCCTTTGAGATTTCATATCTATTTTAGTATCTTTTTCTCTTTCTCTAAAAAATGCCATTGGGATTTTGATAGGGATTGCATCACATTTGTAGATTGCTTTCAGTAATAGGGTCATTTCCACAATGTTAGTCTTCAAATCCATGGACATAAAATGTATTTCCATTTATTTTTGTCTTTTAAAGTCTCTTACAACAATGTTTTGCAGTTTTCAGTGCACAAATCTTTTGCTTTCTTGGTTCAGTTTATTTCTAATGGTTTTATCCTTTTTTTTTTTTAATTAAGTGACTTTATTATTATTATTATTATTATATTTTGTTGTTGGGGGATTCATTAAGGGTACAAGAAACCAGGTTACACTGATTGCATTTGTTAGGTAAAGTCCCTTTTACAATCATGTTTTGCCCCCAAAAGGTGTGGAACACACCAGGACCCCACTCCCCTTGCTCCTTCCCTCTCTCTGCTCTTCCTTTCCCCACTCCTCCCTCCTTCTTTCTCTCTCTGATCTTCCCTTCCCCCACCCTCACCGTGTCATTAATTGTCCTCACATCAAAATTGAGTACATAGGATTAATGCTTCTCCATTCTTGTGATGCTTTACTAAGAATAATGTGTTCCACTTCCATCCAGGTTAATACAAAGGCTGTAAAGTCTCCGTTTTTTTTTAAATGACTGAATAGTATTCCATGGTGTACATATACCACAGCTTGTTAATCTATTTTTGGGTTGGTGGGCATTTAGTCTGTTCCCACATTTTGATGATTGTAAATTGAGTTGCAATAAACAGTTTAGTACAAGTGTCCTTATGATAAAAGGACTTTTTCCCTTCTGGGTAGATGCCCACTAATGGGATTGCAGGATCAAATGGGAGGTCTAGCTTGAGTTCTTTGAGGGTTCTCCATACTTCCTTCCAAAAAGGTTATATTAGTTTGCAGTCCCACCAGTCATGCATCATGATCAAGTAGGTTTCATTCCAGGGATGTAAGGCTGGTTTAACACACGCAAGGCCATAAACATATTAACAGAGGAAAAAATAGAGATCATATGATCCTCTCAATAGATGCAGAAAAAGCATTTGATAAAATCCAGCATCCTCTTATAATTAGAACATTGAAGAGTTTAGGCATACATGGCACATTTCTTAAACTTATTGAAGCTATCTATGATAAACCCACAGCTAATATTTTACTGAATGGAGTAAAACTGAAAGCTTTTCCTCTTAGAACTGGAACAAGACAAGATTGTCCTCTATCACCTTTACTATTCAACATAGTGCTGGAAGTTCTAGCCAAT
>CAUYPK010096652.1:0-19108 GCA_963574355.1 Loris lydekkerianus
AGACTCAAAATATCTTTGTTTGTTTGTTTGTTTTTTGAAACAGAGCCTCAAGCTGTCACCTGGATAGAGTATTGTACCATCATACCTCACAGCAACCTCCAACTCCTGGGCTTACGTGATTCTCTTGCCTCAGCCTCCCAAGTAGCTGGGACTAAAGGTGTGTGCCACAACTCCTGGCTCTTTTTTGGTTGTAGTTGTCATTGTTGCTTGGCAGGCCCGGACTGGATTTGACCCCACCAGCTCTGGTGTATGTGGCTGGCACCTTAGCTGCTTGAGCTACAGGTGCCGTAGACTCAAAATATCTTTAGTTAAAGTGGAAGTAGCCAGTTGCAATCTGACAATTTTTTTCTGCCTGTAGTTTGTAGGTCACATGGTATGAACATCAGCATGTAGGGCCTCAGGAAAAAAGTAGTATTAATTTTATTGAGTCTACATCAGAAAAATGAGGAGAAAATTGAAAACATTAGAGACTTAAAGCTAGGAAGAAATTTATAATTTAGTCTAAATTGTGGGTAAATAATAAAAACTCAGAACAATGAACAGTGTTCACTAATAAGAGGTGTTATTATGTTGTGTTTTTTTTGAAAAATAATTTTTTTCTCTCTTGTCCCCCATTTTTACCAAAGATAATCATAGTAGATCTTTTGGTAGGTCTGAACTTCAGGCAGATAAAGGAAGTCAGAGAACAACTTCACTCTGTGCTTTGGGATAGAGGATGGGTGGGCCAGTGGGGTGTGAGGTCAGAGAGACTTGGAAGCTTTATTTTCCCAGTTCAACATATATTAATAGAAAGTACAGTATGTTGGAGTATTGGTGTCTGAACATGGCTTGTTTCTCCTCCACAGATACACAGCATAACAGTTCCTTTTGGGGACCTCATCTTCTCTTAAACTGGCAACTCTGATGGATGCTTTTTTAACCTGTTTTCTTCTCCTCAGTCAAAAAGGAGAGGAATTGCTGACATACTGCATGACAGGACAGCTGAAGTAAATCGATTCCCAGCTTGAGTAGCATGGATAAGGAAACTGCCATTATTAATTTTGCTCCCTGACACTCGGTACACCTAACAGGTGTGCTGAGTGCTGCCCTCCTTCACCCGCCAGGGTCAGGCAGGGACTGGCAGGGTCCCCACTATTCTGTCTGCCTGGGCTGCCCACCTGTGCAGGGGCTGGTGTCAGCTGTGTCCAGCTGCCCAGCTTCAGGAGTACAAAAGATCACTCAGTCACTGAAGAGAAGGAGTCACAAGCATTTCTGGTAGTTTATCGTAGGGCACAGTAATTTTCCTACAGCTCAAGTAACTGTATTAGATAGAACTACTTGCATACATTATCAACCTAGCAATGAAAAAAATGGTTTACCTGTTTATGAAGGTGTCATGATTTATATCTTTTGATAAAAGTTTTAAATATTTACTTATCTTAACTATTAAATACCATAAAGAAGGATAAAACATAAATGCCCAAATATTTGCAATATATGCAATACATATGATGGATAAACTATTCGGTTATTAAGTATGAAATGTCCAATATCCTTAAGTACCGAGTTTGACAGCTGATATCGCTGACATTTCACTTTGTTACTTCTTTTTTTTTTTAATTATGAAGCTACAACCTCTTTCTTTCTCCTTCCTTCCTTCCTTCTTTTTTTTCTTTTTCTTTTTCCTTCTTTTTTTTTTTTTTTTTGACAGAGTCTCAATTGGTTGCCCAGCCTATATTGCCATGGCCTCAGCCTAGCTCACAGTAACCTCAAACTCCTGGGCTCAAGTGATCCTCCTGCCTCAGCCTCTCAAGTTGCTGGGTCTATAGGCATGTACCACCATGCCTGGATACTTTTTCTATTTTTAGTAGCGACAGCATCTGGCTTTGCTCAGGCCGGTCTCAAACTCCTGACTTTAACTGATCCTCTTACCTTGGCCTTCCAGAGTGCTAGGATTACATGTATGAGACACTGTGCCCAGCCTATCTTCATTCTTTCAAACAGCAAATTTTAGCTTGTGATTTTAGATAAATCAAAAATTTGTGTTATTTTTGAATATGAGTTCTGTTGCAGAACCAGTGCAATGCAGAAAGCTCAAAATGTCAATGATATAAAAACAGTGTTGATAGTTTAGGCATACTCTTTGATTAACTGTACTACTTCTTGTTTGAGATATAATAAACTATACTTTTGATTTGAAATTGACATTTCATATGTAATGACCAGGGAGGGGGCAGCTCAGCTGCTCTGCTGCTGACCTGTGTTGATTCTCACTTGATGGATTCCACCAGGAATTGATATTGAAATTCCAAGCTGACCACTGGTTTTAGCAACTGACTTTGAGTAGCATTTAAAGAAATTTTATTCCCTTCAGAAATCAGATAGGGGGAGGATCTATTATCAAATAAAGTCCTTAACACTCATGCTGTTCCTTGCAGTCCTTAACATATTGATCTTAATAGATCTTTGAGTAACTAAATATTATCTATCTTTTTATATCAGCGGTTCTCAACCTGTGGGACCCACAGGAACTGTATTAAAGGGTCACGGCATTAGGAAGGTTGAGAACCACTGTTTTATACATTTGTGCTAGATTCGAATATAGTTCAGCATTAATAAGTCCCCACCTCCCCTCTTAAATGGCAAAAGTTAAAATAAAATCAATAAATCGGGAAGATTTTACATACTATCTTTATAAAAAAAATGGACACAGGAAAATGTTTTTGTTTCAGTGAGGAATGCTCAGTCTCCCTCCCTTTTTCTTTCCCCTCTTCCCTTAATCCACACGGGCATGGCTATTTGAGAAGATTGTCTAAGAATAATGGTGTGGTCTTTCAGAGCAGTCCTGCCACCCCATAAGTTTTGAGCATGAATGATATAAAGGAAGGAGGCCCTTTTTTATTTCCCTTTTTAACAATGTAGGCTTGAATCAGTCTCTGCATCAGAGTGTTGCCTTGTGAAAAGCAAACAGCTTGAGATTGAGGAGACCTAGGTTCTGGCTGAGCTCTGTGCCCCAGAGCTCCTATGGGACAGTGGGCGATCTCTGCCTCCACCTGCTAAGCTGCTCTCCCTGGTCTATCACACCTCTGACGTACACTAAGTCCACATCTTTTCATTAGTGTTACTGTGTAGTTTGAACCATAACAGATGGCATCTTCTTATGGTGTCCTTGTGCCTCCTATCTTAGTCCTGTTGGCTTTCAAGATATTGAATTCACATGTTGAGTTAGGAACCTTTTCCTAGGAAGAATGCTTTTTAATCCATTCTCCTGGTGAACATCTTTTCCACCATAACCCCAGGGCCTAGAACTTTGTTCTACGAACCTGACTGTCAATAGTGGAGAAGTTTATTTATTTCAGATTGGCACAATTCGGTGCTAAAGAGCTCTTCTCCCCCTACTCTTGACTCAAGACACGACCTTATAAATTTTCACCAGCTAGCCTTTGCTGTAGAGGGCAGCCATGGTGAAATTCACCACTCTTAGCCTTGAATAGAGGGGAGTGCGCTGTCTGAGAAGTTAGAGGGAGGGTAAGTCCCTAGTGATGCCATCGGGGCTGCAAGGTCAAAACATACCTTTGCACAATCAGTCCTGTTCTACGTGGTAAGTTATGCTTTGGAGTGACAGAGAGTTGTGTTTCAGTTACACTATGGCCTGATTGATACCCAAACACACTGATGAATGTTGCTTCCATTAAAAAAAAATGGCTACTAATCAATTCATAAAGGAACTGATAGAAGCAATTCTTTCATAATTTAGGGTAGACCACCTGGTGTCGTATTTTAATGTTACTGTAGCATACTGATTTTCAGAATAAGTCACGTGCCCTACCTTAGTTCAGTTTTTCCTAGCATCTGAGAGATGGTTCAAAATTACAAATGCCAAGTGAAATCTAGAATGAGAGTCCTAGTGTTTCTGAATTGACTTTGCTCATTGCCTGGCCGTGATTGAAGTGCCGTGTGCCCTTGACTGTACTAAACTTCTTTTTCTTTTTTTTGAGACAGAGTCTCTCTTTGTCAGTCACCCTTGGTAGAGTGCCTTGGTGTCAGAGCTCACAGCAACCTCAAACTCTTACACAAGTGATCCTCTTGCCTCAGCATCCCAAGTAGCTGAGACTACACGCTCCCTCCATAACACCTCGCTGGTTTTTTTAGAGATGGGGTCTCACTCAGGCTCAGGCTGGTCTTGAACTCTTGAACTCAGGTGATTCATCTGCTTCAGCCTCCCAGAGTGACAGGATTACAGGTGTGAGCCACTGCGCCCAGCCCTTATACTAAATTTTATCCACCCATCAAGATCTCACTTTCCTCCTCCAATGTTTTCTCCCTCTGGAGCATGCCTTCTTCCCCAGAGTCCCAGGGTCAGAGTCACAGCAACAGCCGAGTCCCCTAGGCCCAAGCTGCTGGAGTGTGCTTCAGAGTAATGGACCCTGAATTTGTGGGCAATCTGCATCTACTTATGCTTCAGAACCAGTGCCCAACTCCTAGGTGCCACAGTAGGCTCACGAGACACTGAGCCCAGGACCTTGGCTCCACAATTACTCTGAATATCTACACCCTGGAACCAAGTGCTACTGCAGCTACTTGTGGACCACATTGGACCTAATGTCAAGAGGGATTATCCCAGCTAGGAGTCCCTCTTGTGGGAAAAATGAGAATGAGAAGACCACCAAAGCCCTTGTCATCGACAACTATAACTGTACACGCTGCTGCTGCTGCTGCTACTGCCACCGTCACAGATTCCTGCAGCCAAGGCTATTGAGGCATTCATAGTCATTGCTGATGTTGACTGCAAAGACTATTCCACTGGATCCACTTAGGTCCAGAGCCACCACACCCTTTCTGACTGGTAGCAAGAGACTCAACCTACAGATGAGTCTTAGGTGAGTCTCTCCCAACAAAAGCTACTGTAAAGTTTGGAAGAGGCAACTGTTCCACCAGAAGTGTAGACATCAACACAAGGACACACACATACACACAACAAAAAAATGAGGGAAAAACCCAAGCATGACAACATCAAAGGGACACAATAATTCTTGAGCAACTGATCCTGAATATAATTTATGAATTGCCTAAAAAGAGACTCAAAATAATTATCTTAAGAAAACTCACTGAAATACAAGGGAATATAGATATGCCACTCAAGAAAATTGGAAAATAATTCATTATCTGAATAAAAAAAATTCAACAAAGGGATAGAGATCCAGACAAAGAACCACACAGAAATCTTAGAGCTGAAGAATTCAAGGAATTAAATAAAATTAAAATTAAATAACATATCTTCAACAGCAGACTAGATTGAGTAGAAGAAAGAATATGTGAACTTGAAGATAAGTCTTTTGAAATTACCCAGTCACAGGGAAAAAAATTAAAAGATAAATAAGAGTAAAAGGCCTATGAGACTTACGGAGAATCATAAAGCAAACAAACATTCACATTATGAAAATTTAAGAGGGAGAACAGGTAAAGAACACAAAGCTTATTTAATGACACAATCACTGCAATTTCCCAAGTCTTGAGAGAGATATGGACATCCAGATGCATGAAGCTCAAAACTTCCCAAACAAGTTCAACAAGTTCTCACTGAGGCATCTTATAACCAAACTATCCAAAATCAAAGACAAAAGGGAGATTTTAAAAACAGAAAGAGAAAAGTGACAAAGGCATTTCTGTTACACCATCTGTGGACTTCTCAGTAGAAACCTTGTAGCCAAGAGAGAAGGGAATGATAGATTCAAAGTGCTGAAACAAACAAAAGCCATGTAAGCCAAGAAGATATACACATCAAAGCTGCCCTTTAGAAATTAAAAAGAAATAAACTCTTTCCTAAACAAGCAGAAGCTGATGGGCTTCATCACCTACTTTACAGACCTACTTTACAAGAAATGCTGAAGAAAGTTCTTTAAGCAGGAACTGAAGGACACTAATTACTAACATGAATATATATAAAAAAATAACATTTGCTGATAAAGGTAAATATATATTCAAATTCAGAATACTCTAATACTATAGTGGTATTCTATAAATCATTTTCTGTCTTTAGCATAAAGGCTAAAAGATAAAAATGGTCAAAAATAACTGTAAGTACAATAAGTTAAGGAGTATACAATATAAAAAAGATGTAAATTGTGACATTAAAAATATAAATAGCCAGATGAAGTGTAAAATTGTTAAGTTTTTGTATGCAACTGAAGTTGTTATCAGTGTGAACAGTCATTACCTATTATTATCTACTTGGTTAAGATATACCTACCACTATGTTACCAGTGTAAATAGTATAAGTTATTTATGTAAGCTTCATGATAATCATAACACAAAAAATGATAGTAGATGCACAAATGATAAATAGAAAATAATAACTTAGCACTACAGAAAAATACCAAATCACCAAGATAGACAATCAGAGAGAAGGAAAGGAATAAAGAATCTATAAAACAACTAGAAAACAATTAACAACATGGTAGTAGTAAATCCTCATCTATCAATCATTACTTTGAATGTAAATAGATTAAACTACTCAATTAAAAGACATAGAATAGATGAATAAATAAAAAACAAAATCCAGGCTTGGCTCCCATAGTGGTTACAGCGCCAGCCACATACATGGAGGCTGACAGGTTCGAACCCGACCTGGGCCAGCTAAACAACAACTTTAACAGCCTGTAGTCCCAGCTACTTGGGATGCTGAGGCAAGAGAATCGCTTAAGCCCAGGAGTTTGAGGTTGCTGTGAGCTGTGATGCACCCTCTACTGAGGGCGACATAGTGAGACTTTGTCTCCAAACAAACATCCACATATATGATGTTTACAAGAGACTCATTTTAGCTTTAAGGGCACATATAGGCTAAAAGTGAAGGGATAGGAGAGGATTTTCCGTGAAAATGGTAACCAAAATAAAGCAGTGGTGGATATACTTAGATAAAATACATTTCAAGTAAAAGATTGTCACAAGAGATAAAGAAGGTCATTATTTAATGACAGTAGGCTTAATTCACTAAAAGGTCATAACAATTATAAATAAACATGTACCGAACCTCAGAGCACCTAAATATATAAAGCAAATATTAGTATACATGAACGGAAGATAGACAGCAAATAAATAATCGTAGGGGATTTCTGTACTCCACTAACAACAATGGGCATATTGATACTGGAATTTCATTCTTCAGTGGGTTCTTGGTCTCAATGATTCAAAGAATGAATCCACAGACCACAGATGAGTGGTAAGACAGGATTTATTTACAGAAAAGGTTACAGAAGCACCAGACTCCTAGCAGAGAGAGAAAACCCAAGTTGGGAGAGAAAGTTCTCTCTCTGTCTAACTATCTGTCAGTCTCTAGGCTCTTTGTCTATGGGTATATATAGCCACATGGGGCCCTTGGTAGTTACATTTAGCGGGGCTTGGTAGTTACATGTAGCGTGTCTTGGACATTGTGTCTGGGACATGTCTGGGTTCCAAATGAATGGCTATAATCCCTTTCATTCCCAGGCCTAGGAAATGGGGTCCCTCTGCCTACCGTCCAGCCCGCTGGTTCTGCTGCTTGCTGCCACTGCACCAACATCACCAAGGCAGAGGCAGCCAGTCTGTGCCCCCAAGCTCCATGAGCTGGCTGGGATGCCACTTGTCCTGTATCAATATCAAATCAAACAAAATTAAGGAAATGCTGGAATTGAATAGCACATTATGCAAAAAGGACCTAACAGATATACACAGAGTTTCCATTCAATAGAAGTAGAACACATGTTATTCTCCATTATACCTAAAACATCCTCAGGATAGACCATATGTTATTCCACAAAACATAAGACTATTGAAATTTAAGAAGATTAAATTATTTAATATTGGTTCTGACCACAATGGTATGAAATTAGAAACCAATATCAGGGGGCAGCACCTGTGGCTCAGTGGGTAGGGCACCAGCCACATATACTGAGGGTTGTGGGTTTGAACCCGGCCCCTGCCAAACTGCAACAAAAATAGCTGGGCCTTGTGGCGGACACCTGTAGTCCCAGCTACTTGGGAGGCTGAGGCAAGAGAATCGCCTAAGCCCAGGAGCTGGAGGTTGCTGTGAGCTGTGATGCCACAGCACTCTACTGAGGATGATAAAATGAGGCTCTGTCTCTAAAAAAAAACAAAACAAAAACCCAGTATCAGGATAAATTTTGGAAATTTTATAAATATGTGGAAATTAGAGAACAGGGTCTTGAGTAACCAATGAATGGGTTGAAGAGAAAATCAAAACAGAAATTTTTTAAGTCTTGAGAAAAATGACAACAGAAACACAACGTTCCAAAACCTGTGGGATGCAGCAAAAGCAGTTCAAAGAAGGAAGTTTACAGAAGAAGCCACATTAAAAAAGAAAACCTTTGTATGCCAATAAACTGGACAACTTTTCAAGGGAATCCTGTGGCCTTAGGATCACATGTGGCTTTCTGGATCCTTGACTGTGGGCTTTTGACAGAATCCAAATTTTGTTGTTTCTTTGTTTATTTGTTTTGTTTTGTTTTTTTGGAGACAGAGTTTCACTTTGTTGCCCTTGGTAGAGTGCCATGGTGTCGTAGCTCACAGCAACCTCAAACTCTCGGGCTCCAGTGATTCATTTGTCTGAGCCTCCCAAATAGCTGGGACTACAGGTTCCCCACCTCTGATAGATAAAATGGACAAATACCCCCCCAAAACTAATTAAGACTGAATTGCAAAGAATACATCCATAACTATGGAAATTGAAGCAGTAATCAAAAAACCTCCTGCCCCCCCCCAAAAAAAAAAGAAAAAAAAAAAAAAGAAAAGCCACCTTGGATCTAATGGTTTCACCAGTGAATTTGTGAATTCTAGCAAATTCTTATTCAGTATCTCAGAATAGCAGCAGCACTTTGTTTGTTTGTTTTTAAGGCAGAGCCTCACTATGTCACCCTCAGTAGAGTGCCTTGGCGTCACAGCTGACAGCAACCTCAAACTCTTGGGCTAAGCAATTCTCTTGCCTCAGCCTCCCAAGTAGCTGAGACTACAGTCGCCCACCACAGTGCCTGGCTATTTCTTTATTGCAGTTGTCATTGTTGATTTTAGCAGGCCCAGGCTGGGTTCAAACCCACCAGCCTCAGTGTATGTGGCCGACGCTGTACCCACTGAGCTACAGGCGCCGCCAGGAGCACTTTGTTTCATGTGGTATGTTTGCTCACAGCATCATCAGGCGGATTTTAATATTCCAAACTATCTATTCATGTCTCAACCCTTCAGTGACCACCCAGATCTTTCCACTTTTGCCTCAGTTTGGTAAGTGGCATGGTTTTGAGTTGCTGTGGTGCAAATTTTTTACCAGTAAAGTCCCCTTTACTCCAGGGGATGCTCACCATGGCCACAGCACCTTGCAGTGTTCTGCAGAGAGAATGCCATCGATACTTGTGGAACTGTTGATCAGGAACAAACCAAGTAGTAGAAGGTTGTGCAAAGACAGTAAGTAGGTAATGCAGGTAGGAGTGAAAAGTACAACTCGGCATTAAACATGTTACATTTATTTGAGAACTCATTTGCAACTAGTTCATCAAAGGATGAGGGTTTAAAGCAGTGGTTTTCAGCCTTGGATGCATACTGTAATCACTTGAGAAAGCTTTAAACCAAGGGTCCTCAAACTTTTTAAACAGGGGGCCAGTTCACTGTCCCTCAGACCATTGGAGGGCTGGACTATAGTTAAAAAAAAAAAACAAAAAAAACTATGAACAAACTCCTTTGCACACTGCACATATCTTATTTTGAAGTAAAAAAACAAAACAGGAACACATAAAATCACAGCACCTCACGTGGCCTGCGGGCCGCAGTTTGAGGACCCCTGCAGCAATACTGTTGCCCAGGCCTAGCCCAGGGAAGCTGATTTGATTGGCCTGTTGCAGCTTGGGTTTTGGGAATTTTAAAGGCCCACCCCCACCCCCGGTGATGCTAATGTGCAACCAGGGATGCATACCACTGGTTCAGGGTGAGGGATGTATTAGCCATGTGTGATTTCTACATGTATTATGGGGATTTGCCCCAGTTTGGGATCTTAAACACAGCTTTCCCCTGTTAAAATCAGAGGACTACTTTAAGATACACTCAGCTGTTTGGCTAAATTGCAGCAGGAGGAAATATCTTCTCGGCAGTACTATCTTTATGTCACTTGCTTTTCACAGTAGGAGGCTGTTTCAGGCACAATTTGATTTAGTTTGAGATGAAAATCATAAATAGCCTACAAGTACTAAAAAAGGATGAAAAGAATTTGCAAACATGTGGAGTATATTATATGTATTTTCAAATTTCTCTTAAAGTTAGAAATGAAAAATATATTGCTAAGTCCTTTATTTTTAAACTCAGTCCTCAGTCATTTCCCTAAATTATTCCAAGTCCTTCTAAAACATGCAAACATTCTCTAGTCTAGAGGGGATTATTCCAAGTGGTGAAGAGTACTAGATGAACAAGAATCTCAGTGGAATCCTCCTTTCGCAGAAGAGTGACTTTAGGACCTCAAAGGCCTGTGGAAGCTGCATGAGTAGCATACGGTCTATAGAGATGAAGGCCTTTGTAGTCAGGCAGAGCTACTACTACTGAGTCCCAGCACAAGTGGAGCTCTGGACTTGACCTGGAATAATTATGTAAATCCTGTCTGTAAGAAAAGGCAAAATGAAAAAAGAAAAAAAAAAAAAGAATAGGCAAAATGATACTGATTGTAAAAAAATAGTGGCAGAAATTCATTATCCCTCCCCATATCCAAACTCTGCAATGGGATTTCACAGCTGCTCCCATTAAGAGGCAGAATCTTCCCCCCCATATCTTCAGTCTCAGCTGGCCTTCCTCACTCTGGCCAATAGAATGCAGAGGCATGACGGTGTGCCAGTTTCAGTTCTAGGCTCAAAAGATCTTGAATGCTTCTGCTTTTTCTTTTAGAACCCTGCCATCTCCTTGAGAAGAAGCCCATGTCAGCCTACGGGACAATCAGATACATGGGAAGTAGAACCAACAGCTGACAGAAGCAGTGATGCCCAGTCAACCAGCAGCTAACCAAACACAAACAACAAACACACTTGAGCATACACACAAAGGAGTCCAGACTGAATTGCTTACCAGCTCAGTCATGAGCTAAATAAATTTTGGGATAATTTTTTTTTTATGCAGCAATATCTAACTAATACGTGTACATATATATCCAGTGCAGACAAGATTCAATGACATGTTGATGACAAGTTACCCGACAAAAAGTAGACACCTATAGGTCCTTATTGACTTTTCTTTTTATTTAAATTCAGATCGCTTGAGTTATAAAAAAATTCATGTAGATGTAATCCAAAAATAAAATCCTAAGTCCTTCCACCAACTGAACGGATATGCCCCTCTTGACCAAGGGGATCCAGAAAAACCTTGAAATTGAGTCCTTCCTGGCTCCATGCTCGTAGTACAGTGGTTACAGTACCAGCTGGGTGTTGTGGCGGGTGCCTGTAGTCCCAGCTACTTGGGAGGCTGAGGCAAGAGAATTGCTTAAGCCCAAGAGTTTAAGGTTGCTGTGAGTTGTGATGCTACAGCTCTCTACTGAGTGGGAGACTCTCTGAGTGAGACTCTGTCTCAAAATAAATAAATAAATAAATGGAGTCTTTCCCATGATGGAAAGGGAGGTCCAATAGGCCATCTTTATACTGCCTCCCTTTTGGAGTTTAGACACCTCAACTGACCAGCATTAATGTTTAAATAGAGACCGTAAGACTGAAAAAACAGACTCTTTGTGGCAATGAGATATTAAATTACAAACAGGACCTACAGCCATGCAAGGCAAAGGTTAAGTCACTCCAGCAGGTCAGCAATTTGCTTAACACATCACTTTGAGTTAGTATATTGTGGCTTGCTCTCTGATTAACAGACTTCTTTTTCTTAAAACATTCCTTTCTACCGAATCCAAGCCTTTATACAAACCTTTATTTCTTTAACCAATTAAAAAATCAAAGAATATCTGAACCTACCTACAACCTATAAGCCCCTGCTTTGAGATGTTCTACCTTTTGGGGCCAAAACAATGTATTCCTTCCATGTATGGATTTGTGACTTTACCTGAAATTCCTGTCAGCCTAATATATATAAAACCAACCTGGCACATTTTCTCATGAACTCTTCAGATTATGCAGCTCCAGGCCATTGTCACTCATATTCGGCTCAGAATAAGTCTCTTTAAATTATTGTACAGTTTCAATTTTCTTTTCATGTTAACATAGATATGTATGCATGTGACTGATACTTCAATCAATCATGAATCCAAACTGCAAAAATAAGAAGTTTGCCTTTATTCCTCCCACGTCTAAAGTTTGAAAGTAAAACCTGTGGCATGGGGTTCCCTCCTCCTGGGACTCCATCATCCTTTTGATCACTAAATGATCTCTGTAAGAGCTATGGACCAATGCTCAGCCATAGGGGGAAAGCAGTGGTCTTTCAACACTTCCTGCTTGAAGCCCTCTGCTGTCTCTTGGGTACCGTCTCTCCCCACCTTGGGCCTCCAGGGTAATGCTGGTAGGGAGGGGATCCTCTCTTATTATAGGCAGAGGAGAGGGGGTTCAAGCACTTGACCTTCCTGAGTTTAGCAGGAGATAGAGCCTTCAGAGCTGCACTTCCGATGTGGCAGCCCCTGGCCATGTGATAAAATGTGTTTGCTCTGAATCGAGATATGCTGGAATTGTAATATACAGAGTGAGTTGCAAAGATTTAGTACAAAAAGGGTGGTAAAATGTACTCATACACACTACATAATGAAATTTTGGTCAACGGTGTACCACATATATGATGGTGGTCCCCTAACATTATAATACTGGATTATAATACCATATTTTTATTGTACCTTTTCTATGTTTAGATATACAAATGCCACTATGTTACAAGAGCCTACTGTGTTCAGTACAGTGACATGCTGTATGTGTTTGTAGCCTAGGAGCAGTAAGCTGTATCATATAGCCTTGGTGTGTAGTAAGCTGTACTATTTAGGTTTGTGTAAATATATTCTACAATGTTCACACAACAAAGAAACCAACCAATGACACATTTCTTGGAATGTATCCCCACCATTGAGTGAAGCATAACTGTACTTCATTAATAATTTTACATTGATCACACTTTAAAATGATATTTTATATATATTGGGTTAAATAAATTATATTATTACAAACCATTTCAACTTTTTTAAAAAAATGTTTCTTTAATGTGGCTACTAGAAAATTTTAAATTACAGCATGGCTAACTTTATATTTCTATTGGACATTGCGGCTTTTGAGAACTGCCTCCCTTTTCAAAATTCAAGCAGCCTTCTCAAAAGACCAGAGGCCAGGAAAGTTATGACATATAAAATTTTAAAATAATTTGTCATTTTATTGTTTCCATTTGTGAATAAAGATTTCATAAAGCTTTTTACCTCAATATAAACTTAAATTTTAGGGTTACTATTAAAACACAATACATTGATTTCAATATCCTCCTAGGACTCAAAGTCGTCTTGCAGAATCAATGGGAGGACACTGTTCTCACTCAATTTAGCAAGTTTTCCAATGATTAGCTGCAGATCCTTATATTTTCATTTTTCATAGATTTTCTTCCTCCAATGTAATTAGGGAACAAGGCCAAGATTAAGTTTGAACCTCTCAGAAACCACAGGATTTTTCTTTCCAGGGCTTATTAGCACTTGTAGTTTCTAACATCAGAAATACTTGTTGCAGCCACAACTGGGACAAAGAGCAGTTGTCCCAGTTGAATTGAACTTAAAGTCACGTTGCACATAATATTCACAAGCATGTGTATTATAAAAATGGAACATGTCTTCCAAGACATCAAGTAAGTTCCCCAAACCCTTCACCCATGCTAGGTTTAGACTGAGATGGTGCCCTGTGCCTGTCACTGGGCTAGAAATGAAATTGAGCTTGCTGAATTCATGGAGGTAGGAGCTATGATATTATGAAGGGAGAAAAGCTTCACAGACACATTAAATAAATAACACTCAAGTGAGAGGAAGCATGATGGCCAAGGTTACCTGATTCAATGAATATCCTTTTTCTTTTCTAATAAACATGTTCAAGGAGAGACACCCTGTCTGGATGTAAAAAATGTTCTCATGGCTGCTCAGGAATATGACTGAATTTAAGAGGAATAAAGAAGATGAAATCCATATTTTATTTTATTTTATTGGAGACAAGAGTCTCACTTTGTTGCCCTCGGTAGAGTGCTGTGACATCACAGCTCACAGCAACGTCAAATTCTTGGGCTCAAGCAATTCTTTTGCCTCAGCCTCCCAGGTAGCTAGGACTACAGGCGCCTGCCACAATACCCGGCTATTTTTAGAGACCAGGTCTGGCTCAGACTCAGGCTGGTCTCAGACCTGTGAGCTCAGACAATCCACCCACTGCGGCTTCCCAGAGCCACCATACTTAGCCCTGAAATCTACATTGTAAACAAATGTGTCACTGAAAAAATTTCAGATCCATAAATCCATGTATAATTATCATAGTAGTTTGAAGTGCAAGGAAATTTTTTTTAAGTATGTGTCACTTATTATGTGTCATATATTTCTTTTTCTCACCTTTTCCCTTTTTGAAAATATCTGAAGTTCCTAAGTATGTAAATACTTTTTATGAAAGTAATGAATGAATGTATGAACATTAATATTGGAAAATTATTTTTTTTCATTTTTTATTTTGTATGTATTGTTATCTTTAAAAAAGGTATAGAGTTCCACTCCTCAGATATTGCATTTTTTTATATTTATTTATTTATTTATATATATATATTTTTGAAACAGAGTCTCAGTAATGTTGCCCTTGGCAGAGTGCCGTCGCGTCACAGCTGACAGCAACCTCAAACTCTTGGGCTTAAGCGATTCTCTTGCCTCATCCTCCCAAGTAGCTGGGACTACAGGTGCCCGCCAAAACACCCAGCTATTTTTTTGTTGCAGTTGTCATCGTTTAGCAGGCGGAGACCAGGTTCGAACCCACCACCCTCGGTGTACATGGCCAGCACCGTAACCACTGTGCTATGGGCGCCAAGCCATTTTTTTCTTATTTTTAATTGCAGCAAAGTACACATAATATAAAATTTACTATCTTAACCATTTTTACTCGTATAGTTCAGCAAAGTCAAGGATATTCACAATGTTGTGCAACGAATCTCCAGAAATTTTTCATCTTTTAATACAGAAACTCTATATCCCTTCAGGTACTCCATTTTTATATAAAAACAACAACAAAAAAACCAACACAAAAAAACTGAATGTAAGAAGCTTCGTTTCTTCAATTATTAATCAACAATAATTTCAATTTTCCAATTCTAGGTAGTTCCTGAACTAAGTGTGGAACAATAGAAAAGAAATAATGAATGTTCTTATGAGATGAGAAGTCCTTGGAAGGTAGGGATGGGGTGACATTGTACCTGTGATGCTTTGCACAGTGCCCGTCCTATAGCAGGCACTTCACCAAGAGGTTGTTGTTTGAATAAATAAATACTCCCTGAAGTTATACACGTCATGCTGCGGACTCCCTGCCTGAGCCCAAGCCTCCCTTCCTGCCTCACTCCCTAGCCCCAGTGTCCCGCCTGTGAGGGGATAACCCACCCCGGCCCCGAGACTCCAGCTGCTGGAATTCCAGGATCTATGACCTTCCTTCCCCTCAGAGCCTGGACCTGGCTGTCCTTGCCCACAGCTCCATTCATTCTCCTCTCCCACTTCCGACCCTCACTCCTTCTATGGTATCTCTTTCATTAATTTTTGTCCTCTTCTTCTCCCTGTCTCATTCATATTCACTAGGAACCAAAAATCCAACCCATGGCATAGTAGTCCAGGTTTTGGAAAAAGTCAGTTACATTCTGGAACAAGAACCGGTGTTGGAAGTAGATAAAGGTCCTCTGGGATCTCCAGAGAAATTTGTTTCTCATTTCCTTCGAATTAAACTATTTTTCCTCAGCATTCAAAATAAAGAATTTTTCAGAACACTATAGCCCTAAAAAGGATTGAAGTATTGAAACATGCTACAACTTGAGTGAACCCTGAAGATATTATACGGTAAGAAGCCAGCCACAAAAGACCACATATATGATTCTTTTTACATAGAATGTCCAAAAAAGACAAGTTTACAAACACAAAGTAAATTAGTGATTGCTTAAGGCTTGAGAGAGAGGATGGAAGGTGATAGATAAAGGATGTGCAGTTTCTTTTTGAGGCAATGAATATGTTCTAAGATTGTGGTGTTGGCTGCAGTTACCCTAGAAGCCATTGTACGCTTTAAATCATCAAATTATAAGGTTGTCAATTATATTTCAAGACAATTGCCTTATAATTTAAAAAATGAGTTATCTTATATAAATATGTATACACAAATGGCATAAAGAAAAATAAAATACCCTGTACCTATCTCCTATCTACTAAACACAACTGCACCACTATCCAGGAAGCCTTCTACATGGTCTTTCCCAAGTACAAGCCTTTGCCTCGCCCATCTAGGAGAAATTTTTTTTAAATTATGCCGTTGTCTTTCATTACAGTTCTGCAATATCTGTATTATATATGTTGTTTAACTCTGTAAGTTTTGAAATTTTCTACAAATGTACTATACTTCTGTAACTTGTGCTTTTCATTCAACATTGTAATTTTTGAGTCTTCCATGTTTCTACCTAGTGATTCAGTTCTGTGTAGTTAACTAATTAATAGTACTCTAAATTGAAGATAGCAAAACCTGCTTCACTGAGGAGTCTGGCAAGATAGTGAAGATGAAGTGCTTATAGCAGTGATTCATTTTAGGTATCATATGTACAAATATAAAGTATTATATAATTGTTAATAATTATACATAATAGCAATTGCTTCTTTCTTTGTGAGTGCATAAGGTTTCATCTAGTGTACTAGTCCCTAACAGTTTTCAAAGGATAGTAAAATCCAAGTTACACAGACTTTTGGGAAATCCTTCATTCTAGATACTTGAAGTTTTTGTATAGCTAAGATTTATATTTTTTCTTTTTTTTTTTTAGAGACAGAGTCTCACTTTATTGCCCCCAGTAGTGTGCCGTGGTGTCACAGCTCACAGCAACCTCCAACTCCTGGGCTTAGGCAATTCTCTTGCCTCAGCCTCCTGAGTACCTGAGTAACCCGCCACAATGCCCAGTTATTATTTGTGTGGTTGTCATTGTTGTTTAGTTGGCCCAGGCTGGGTTCAAACCTGCCAGCCTCGGTGTATGTGGCTTGCCCTGTAACCACTGTGCTACAGGTGCTGAGCCAACATTTACATTTTTTATGTGCCAACTTGTTTTTATGCACCAATGTGTTTTAAAATTTAAACAAAAATGAGTTGTATAAAAACTTTCAGCCATTTTCAAATTTATGAACATGTATGATAGAGCAGATTACAAAATATTTTGTGCTCTATTTTCAAAATATGACTTCATTTGTACACTTCCATGTATTAACAGGGCCTATGGAGCTGCCATGTTTATACGAGTGTGTGCTTCACTGATCTCCATGCCAGTCAGAGAAAGAGCAGCCCGGGAGAGAAGTTGTCTTGCTCTGAGGAAGACAATACATCCTTCTTGGGTGCATTAGCCCATTTGGACTGCTATGACAGAATACCATAGACTGAGTAGCTTTTAAACAAAATAAATTTATTTATCACAGTTTTGGATGCTGAGGTTCTGGCAGATATGTGCCTGGAGAGGGCCCACTTCCTTGGTCATAGATGGTGTCTTTGCAATAGGTCTTCATACGGTAGAAGAGGCAAAGCAGCTCTCTGGGGCTTTTTTTTTTTTTTTTTTTTTAGACAGTGTCTCCCTCTGTCACCCCAGCTAGAGTACAGTAGTATCATCAGAGCTCACTTTAACCTCTCAAACTCCTGGGCTCAAGTGATCCTCTTGCCTCAGCCTCCCTCATGGCTGGGACTACAAGTGTGCACCACCATGCTTAGCCAACATTTTGTAGAGATGAGGGGGTCTTGTTCAGGCTGGTCTCTAATTCTTGGTTTCACGCAATCCTTTTGCCTCAGGCTCCCAAAGTGCTAGAATTACAGGTGTGAGCCATCTCACCTGGCCTTGGGGCTTCTTTTATAAGTACATTAAGCCTATTCATAACCTCCCAAATGTTCTACACCTCTTAGCATCAACACACTGGTGAATGAGTTTCAACATATGAATTTTGGGGGAACACAAACATTCAGACTATAGCAGTAGCCACCAATTTTTTTTCCGTTGCAGCCACTGGTGCCAGTTTCCACTCTGCAAGCCAACACCAATTGTTGTGTGGCAGCTGCCTGGAACTCTGTGGTGACAAGGACTGTGAGGTGCAGTTCAGATTTGGCAGGAGACAGTCCTCTGATAGAGTACTAGTGTCTGAAGGAGCCACAGTTCCCTGCACTACTGCTCCTAATTGTAAAGAGAAGATGTTAAGTGACTCCAAGGCAGTGCTCGGCTTCCGATTAACATACCCTGGTTACGCACAGCACTGGGAACCCTAAGACAGCTCTCTCCTTCCACTACTACTGCACGTATCTGATTATACTTGCAAATGTTTATTTATAGGCATTGTAATTGTATTTTGTATTTGTACCCTGACTCAGGCATTAATATATTTAAAAGAATATATATATTTTTAAATTAAATCATAGCTGTGTACATTAATGCAATCATGGGGCACCATACACTGGTTTTATAGACCGTATGACACATTTTCATCACACTGGTTAACACAGCCTTCCTGGCATTTTCTTAATTATTGTGTTAAGACATTTGTATTCTACATTTACTAAGTTTCACATGTACCCTTGTAAGATGCACTGCAGGTGTAATTCCACTAATCACCCCCCCTTCACTCATCCTCCCCACTCCCTCCCCTCCCTCTCCTCCTTCCCCATATTCTTAGGTTATAACTGGGTTATAGCTTTCATATGAAAGCCATAAATTAGTTACATTGGATACTTTTTCTTCCATTCTTGAGATACTTTACTAAGAAGAATATGTTTCAGCTCCATCTATGTAAACATGAAAGAGGTAAAGTCTCCATCTTTCTTTAAGGCTGCATGATATTCCATGGTGTACATATACCACAATTTATTAATCCATTTGTGGATCGATGGGCACTTGGGCTTTTTCCATGACTTAACAATTATGAATT
>CAUYPK010096656.1:0-47640 GCA_963574355.1 Loris lydekkerianus
TATAAGGATACTTGTGATTGCATTTAGGACTAACCAGACAATTCAAGATAACCCCTTCAAGTGATTGGTGGGACTACACCTGTGGTGAATCTTACAAGGGTACATGTGAAACTTAGTAAATGTAGAATATAAATGTCTTAATGCAATACCTAAGAAAATGCCAGGAAGGCTATGTTAACCACTGTGATTAAAATGTGTTAAACAGTCTATAAAACCAGTGTATGGTGCCCCATGATTGCATTAATGTAAACAGCTATGATTTAACAATAAAAAAAAAAAAGAGAAAAAAAAAGAATTTGACACTACAGTGAGCAGTGATGATCCCACTGCAGTCTAGCTGGGGCAATACCTTGTTATTGTCTTTTTAAATTTTTACTCTATCTCCTTCTCTCTGAGTGTGTGGTTTGCGTGTATCTGTTCTGTACTAAAGCTTTTGTATAGGTAAATATTTAGAAAAGCTTTAATTTTTTTTTTTTTTTAGTTTTACCATCTTCATTTTATTTAAATTTGTTTTATTTTATTTTAATTATTATTTCAGGTTAACATTTTTTTGAAACTCCCAAAATTGGGGTCATTTTTTGTATGAACTTTGTATGTTCATTAGTCTTTTTGAAGATTTTTTTTCTTTTTTTTCCCCCTGAATTTTAGGTTACAATATGCTGCATTTCTTACACCTACAAGCAGTTTATAGAAATATAGAGTCCTTAGAAGAAAACATATTAATAACTAGTGATTGTTTTAGTTTGCTACTGTTGCCAAAATAAAATATCTTCAACTAGGTAATTTATAAGTAATAGAAATTTTTCTCTCACAGTTCTGAATGCCAGGGATTCCAAGATCAAGTCAGATTCAGTGTCTGGTGAAGGTTTGCAGCCTACTTCACAGGTGGCACATCTTGCTGTGTTTCCACATGGTCAAGGACAGAAAAGGTACAAAAACATTCCATTAATCCCTCTTCTAAGGGCACTAATTCCATTCCTGAGGGCCGCATCCATGACCTAATCATCTCCTGAAGACCTCACCTCTTAATACTATTGCATTAAGGAGTATGTTTCAACATGAATTTTTTTAGAAATATACATTCAAACCATAACATCAACCTTGTTGAAACACTAAATGCTGATGTTGGAAACAACATTAAGTTACCATTGAGATTTGCTCTTCTGTTTTCATTCCTTCATGTAAAATCATCACAGTACTGTAGCCCCATAGAGAGATAGCAATTACCTTTAAAATAAGCAGGATATTGTCCCAATGAAGACTACAATTATGTTGCCCTGTTTGTCTATGGCAAGCACAGGCAATAAGGTCCTATCATGGAAAAGTGAAGAAATATCTAATGGAAGGTTTTGGAGTTGATGGAGCTTTTCTTCTTTTCTTTTTCCTTGGTTATTATTTATTTTAATTTCAGAATATTAGGGGATACACATATTTTGTTTACAAGCTTTGGTTTTTGTACAGACTGAGTCAACATTATAAATGTGCCCTTTACCCTGATAGTGTAAACTGTATCGGATAGGTGTAAATTTACCAAACCTCTCCTCTCCCTTCTCCCCAGCTTGATTTTCATTGACATTTACTTCCATATGTGCCTTAAGTGCTGATTAATTAGCTCCAAATTGGTATTGAGTATATTCATTCATTTCTTCATTCTTTTCACATGGAAGAATGGTTTCCAGTTCTCTTCAAGTTGTCCAAAAAGATACTAGGTCACTGTTTTATTTTATGGCTGAATAGTACTCCATAGTATGCCTAGACCACATTGAGTTGTTTCCACATCTTTGTATTTTTATAAAATAACCTTGTTTTTTTTTTTTTTTTTTTTTTTTTTTCCTTTGGGCATATACCTAGAAGTGGGATTTCTGGGTCAAATGATAGGTCTACTTGAAGTTCTTTAAGGTATCTCCACACAATTTTCCATAGAGGTTGCCATAATTGTTAGACCCACCAATAGTATATATGAGCGTTTCTTTCTTTCTGCATCCACATCAGCATCTATTGTTTTGGGATTTTTTGATACGAGCCATTCTCACTGGATTTAGATGATATCTCATTGTGGTTTTGATTTGTACTTTCCCAATAATTATAGAGATGTAGAGCATTTTTTCATGAGCTTGTGGAGCATTAGTACATCTTCATTTGAAAACCATGTGTTCATGTCTTTTGCCCACACTTTATTATAGGGTTTTTTGGTGGTTTCGTGCTGATTTGCTGGAGTTCTTTGTAAATTCTGGTTATTAGTCCTTTAACAGATGTATAGCATGTGAATATTTCCCCCTATTCTGTGGGTCATCTATTTGCTCTTTTGATTGTGTCTTTGACTGTGAAGAGACTTTTAATTTGATCAGGTCTTATTTATTTATTTATTTCACTGCTAAGATTGTTTTGGGGTGTCTTTCACATGAATTATTTGCCTAGATGCACTTAGTTTTTAATACTCTGTGCTTTTTAGTCTTAAGCAGATTGATATGGCCTATATACCTGTCAGAAATATTTTTAGAAGAGCCCATATCCCAAAATGCCTAGCTCAGAGGGCTATGTCTACCTTACTGTACAATAGCTATTCAAATCTGGCCCCACCAATACTGAACTCAGCTGAGAAACAACACAACGGGGTGAGCAGGAGTTTGGGCTTTGATGATTGGAAGATGTCTTCTTGGATCTCCAAATGTCATTTATTAGCTATAGTAACTTTGGCAATGTGCTTAATTTACCTTACCCTATTATTTCCTTATCTTTAAAATGTTTATAATAGCAATCATTGTTGTTTGATGCCTAATTATTGTGAAGATCAAATGGGGAAATGAACACATGCCTAGCATTTCAAACATGCTCAACTGATGTTTCCATCATGTTTAAGTTCAGGGTTCAATTTTAAAATTGCACATGAACTTTATGTCCACCCTGTATAGTTTATTATTTATTTATTTTTCTGTTTAAGGATAAAGTAATATATACATATGTTTTAAAGTTTCAATAAGTTATATAAGGTGTATTATGAAAAACAGTAGAGGAAATCACTTGCCAATTATTTAGCATTTTCTTTTGGTATTTATAACCTTATCTCTACATTAGAACTTGTCAAACAGTAAGCAGAAAATAGATTATTAATGTGGAGATATTGTTATCCTTTCTGCCCTCAGGGTGGTCAGTGTAAACTGAGGTGGCATGAAGCCCCCCATTGAGTTGCCTCCAAAGTTAATCAGTCTTTTTCATTTATTCCTGTGTGGCTTATAAATATTTATGTGTTATGTGTTCAGTGTCTTGAACAAGGCTGGGAAGAATTACTAAATCTAGTGCTACTTACAGATGTTTCAGTTTAGGCATTCTCTGATGACTGCACACACGCACACACGCAAAGAGACTTCTTATTTCTCCCACCCTTGCAATAGAATTATCATAATTTTGCTTATACAAATTTTCATTATTTCTTGTATTATAGATAGATAAGTTATAAACTAGTAAACCACAATTTCTTTCCCTTTTCTGAACAATTTTCCTTTTCCCTAGAGCAAATAGTTGTCTTGAAGCAGTTTTCCATGTGCTTTTCACTTAATTCAGAACAAATTTTGTATGAATTGTCAAAATGTTCATATATTCTTTCAGATTTATATTCTATACTATATCTCATCAAAATTCTTAACACATGCTCCTAGTGGATTTAATTGTCTTCTATGCTTGATGCATAGCTGTTACCCTACAATAATTTTCATTATTTTGAGGACTTTCTTTCTGCTTCCCATATTGGAGTCCCTCATGCTTTTATCACCTCTTCTGTTTTCACCACTTTTTTTTTTTTTTTTTGGTGGAGAACGTCATCCAACACAGAAAAAGATAATGGGCCATAACATTTTCTTTAGACCATGGAATGCCTTAAAGTATCTTTATTCCAGTGTCGCCCTTGATTGAAAGTTTGTTAGGACATGGAATTTTAGGCTGTAAGTCATTTTCCCTCAGAATTTGGAGGCTTTGGTGCATTGTCTTCTACCTTCAAGTTCTGTTATTATGAACTCCAGAGCTGTTTTTGAGTCCTTACGCTTTGCATGTGACTGCTTATATATCTCTCTATAAGTGTGTAGAGTCTTGTGTGAAACTTCATGATGCTCTATCTTGGTATGAATCTGTTTTCATTCACTATGCCACGCACTTGGCAGTTTGAAAGCTTAAATTGTGAACATTTTGGAATACAGTTTTACACTGGCAACTTCCTTTGTTCTTTTTATCAGTGCATTTTTTCCTGAAACTCCCCTTAGTTGGACACTGAAAATTCTGGGCTAATTTTCCATTTTCTTAGTGTTCTCTCCTATTTTCCATTGCTTAGAGTGCTTTCTTTGGGAGAAATTTTCCCAATTGTCTCTTGCAGCCCTTTCTCCTATTGAAATTATCATTTCTGCTCTCAGATTTATTTCTAAAACTTTTTAAAATCGCCAGAATGTTTACTTTTGTAAAGTTCATCATTATTATTTTATGAATGTAATACATTAGTAACAGTTTTGTTGAATTGTTCCCTTGCATTTTCTCTTATTATTTTATTTTTTTGTTTTTTTGTCTCTTGCATTTAAATGTCTGTCTTTCACATTAGCATCTTTTTGAATAGTTGGTTAATTTTATACAGTGATGCTCATAAAGGCTGATGTGGAATTCTGCATGACATGGTGAAACTCTTTAAGCACAGTGTTCAATGTGAAGACATGACTGTGATGGGCTCCTTTGAGGAGGAAGCCTCAATGCTGTGCCTTTGTCATCTTTCCACCCAGGCTAGTCACATCCTAGCCTTTCCCTGGAAGGGCATAGATTTGACTTTCAATGTGTTAGAAAGGCAGCAGTTATAGAACTGGGGATGGGGTATTAGAGTGGAACTCAGCATTCAGAGTATAAAGGTGCACATAATCTCTGGGTGATTTGATTTTTCTGTGCCTAATACTTGGGTTTTCATATGCCATTGCTGCTGCTGCTGCTGCTTCTGCTATTTCTATTAATAACAGTGTAAGTGAACCCTAAATTTACTGAATACTAAGTGCTTTTCTAATTGCTACACCTGTGTTTTCTTACCTCATCTTTTCAGCAACCCTTTCACTTATTTTTTACGCTACTAGTTCCATTTTCCAGATAAGAAAATTGAGGCAATTAGATAGCCTCCAATTCCCATAAATTGTAACAGGCAAAGCCAGATGTTGAAATGTAACTGATTCCAATACTTGTGTTCTCAACTATTCACAACACTTCTGAGAGAAAAGTATTATTTCACAAATGAAAACATTGTGGTTTAGAGTTTTTATGAACTTTGCAAAGTTTCTATATGGCCAGTAGGATGCAGAATCAGAGTTGTGTGATCACAGCTCAATGACTCTATCTATTATACTACCGGGATAAGGTATGCCTTTTTCTAATTAGCAAAATATTATCTCACTGTTCAGCTTGTTGATAAACCAATTACATACTTATCCTATACTTCATGAAAATATAATATTTAGTATTAAAAATACATTTTCAGCATTTTAGCATTCAGTTGCAATTTGAGAACATTTAATTCAACTTCTTTATTTGGAAAATGCAGGTAATAGTCAAAGAAGCTGAGTAATTTGAATGTTTCCAAGCTTACATTGTTAATTACTACAGAAGCAGGGTTAAAACCCAACCATCAAATATACGCTTGCTTACATTTAATAAAATACCTCTCAAATGACTCACAATGCTCACAATTTAAACAATGTTTTTTTCTAGAGCATTTGTTTAGTTTTGTAAAAATCACTTCACAGCACAATATATAGTTTTCTTACAAAGAAAGTGGCTGTATGTCATATATTATTTTTCATAATAAAACTGAGATTTTCCTACCTCATATATTTTTTTTCCCTTAAATTTGACTGATTTCACACAACACAACAAACTTATGAATATCTATACTGTTTAAAAATGTTTTTTAAGTTTTTTTTTTTTTTTTTTTTTTGCCTGCTAATGCATGAGACTGTTTGAAAAGAGAGAGTATTAAGGCAGCCTAAGTTAAAACATCACACAAATCAAAAAATGAATTCTTCTCTTCTTGATCCACTGAAGAGGGGCTATGTTCTCCGTACTGTCTATCTTTTTAAACTCAGTGTCAGGTTTTATCTTAGTTTCAAGGTAAATATTCTTTAAAAGTCCAAATCTTAGCCATTCCATTAAAAGGTTTATCTTATGCATGTATTGCATGTTTATTTGGCAATACTGTGAATCTATTGAAGTGTTTGTTTAGTGGTCTTTAAATTATTTATGGTGAGAGTTAACTATTCTTCAGTCCCAATGAATTTCAGGCTCTGGGAATCACTGCTATGGTTGATTTTATTTCCAATTTGAGAATTTTTACAAGATAATCAAGCTTACATTCATGTTATGTCTTCAAGCACCTTTCTGCAGAAAGAAGTGAGTGGATCTTATTCCCAAAGGAGAGTTTGGAAACTCCAGCATGCCTTGGATAATTGAGAAGAAATTAATAAATGACATTTTCATTCTTTTATTTATGTCCTTTTAAAAAATTATCATTAAGTGAGGTGAAAGCAGAGGAGAGAGGGGTTTTAATCAGGCACTCAGAAAGAAACTCGAAAAGGAATGAAGACAGAACCAAAATAAGAAAAGTCACAGCAAATATGTCTTGTAAGAAATGTCAACAGCACAGGGGAAATGCCGTCTCTCACTCCTCATCCTATCTTAAGTCTTGGCAGTTTTACAATTCAGGGCAAATGACCAGCATACCCGGGGGTATCCTTCCCTAGTTCACACAAAGGCCTCAGTACTTTTAAGAAAAGGGAGTGTTCAACTTCATCTTTGAGGGCAAAGATTAGAATCATAGGATGTTAGCACTCAAAAGGAATTCATAGATCATCTATTTTCTAGTCCAGTCTCTTTGTTTCACAGCTGAGGTCGCTCTGAGGCTAAGGGAAAGAATGTAAGTTTTCTAGATCCCGGGGTAAGTTAACATTAGGCATTGATGAAAATTTAACAAAATCTTGATTCTGAGACTACAATGTCAATAATAATGCATTAAAATGCAACTAACATCCAAGTTACTTCACTTAGCTGACCTCATCCCCTGTCACCTTCCCTGTTACTCTCTCTGCTCCTGACACACCGGCCTCCATTTTGATCCTGGGACACACCGTGACATTTCCTGTCTCTACATACATACAGTGGTTATTCTCCTGGCCTGGAAAGATGCCTTCTTCCTTGCCTATCTTCCTCTTCATAGGTGCCTCTTGTCAATCAGGTCTTATTCTCAGTCCAAATGTCATCTTTTCAGCATGCTTCTCCTTGACTAGGGAACACTAATTAATGCTCAGGTTCTTTATATCATATCGACACACTTCTTGGCATAACATTTACCACAATATATTTTTTGTTATTATTGTACCCCTAATAGAAGCTGTTTGTTTCTTGTGATCGTCGATGCTTTAGATATGACAAGCATATCTTGTAGTAGTAGAGGTGTAATAAATGCATATTAAATGCAATTGACCCTTGAGCAATGTGGATTTGAACTTACGGTTGGTTTTCCTTCCACCTCTGGACTGATCCTTGCACTTTCTGTTCTTCCTCTTCAACTACTCAATCTGAAGACGATAAGGATAAATACCTTTACAATGAGCCACTTCCACTTAATGAATGGAAAATATATTTTGTCTTTCTTATGACTTTCTTAATGATATTTTCTTTTGTTTAGCTTTATTGTAAGAATACATTGTATAATACATATACAAAATATGTGTTAATCAATTGTTTATGTTATTGGAAGAGCTTCTGGTGAACAATAGCTTATTAAGACTTAAAGTTGGAGTAAGTCAAAAGTTATATGTGGATTTCCAACTGTCTGGGGTGTTGGCAGCCCTAACTCTTAATGTTGTGGGCTGACTGCTCATACTTAAATAAAATAGTTGGAAAGAAAAAAGTTATCTGGGACAGACATTTGTTTTACACATTTCAACTTTACCATGCTCTGTGCTTTATTTTTAATAATATCTTTCAAATTTCATGTTTCCAAATAATATTTAATACATAAATTTATACATAAAAATGCATGTATACAAATGTACATTCAGTCTTCAATTCTTGGATCTAATCTCAATAACCAAATATTAACATAAAAAGGGAAAAGTGTTACACATTTTATGACTTACAGAAAATTATTTTTCTGTGAGTTTTCAAATATTAAAAGAAATCCCCCTTTTTTTCTAAATGAGAATCTCCAGTGGTGTTATAAAGAGAATACTCTGCTGACTATTGGGGGTTTTGAGAATGGTTACCTCTATTGTTCATCAACAGCTTCACACATGAGGCAGCTTGGGGATATCAGAGACTCTCATGAGGATGATGCTCGCCACTTTTGAGTAGCCAAAGAGGCTGAAATGTTCATTGTCTTTTTGCCTGGAACTTCACTGATGTTAAAATGTACTCCTTTTAACTTGACAGGTTTAGGATAGCCTGGGTGGGAAGGGAAGCACACTGGAGGGACTGTGAAGTAACAAGCACCACTTAGCAAGGTTGTATTTGAGTTTCCTGTAGCAGAGTCAGGTAGAGATGTCCAGAAGACGAGAAAGGATACTCTAGAGCTTGTGACAGAGGAAAAGATGGGTATCCTGTGTTTCTTACACAGTGCAGAAAGAAAAACACACATTAAAAAAAAAAAAAAAGAAAGAAAGAAAGAACACACCTAGGGGATATTTCACTGTGTTTATTTTCCCTTTGTTCAATTACTGATTAAAGAATTCCAGGTAAATATGAGAAAGTTTATCCATTTTCCCAACTGTGTTAATATCATCTTGGTTTCTTAGGAGTGGCTTTGCACGTCCAGTGACAGAAAGTCTAATTTATTTTTTTCAAGGCACCATATGCACATTTTGCCAGATACCATCAAGTCATGTGAAACATTCAACTTTTCTTGACTGAACCTGACTTAGGAAAAGGAGTCATAGATGACCCAGGAAATGGGGCCATATGTGTGTCATAGTCAATAATTTTAAATTAAGATGTAAGTTTTATAATAACAACATGTCATTAGTCATTGATCTATTATTCCTACTTTTGAATCTATGTATTTTTAAAGGATTTTATTCCCTTAATTTCATTTGGTAAGTATTTACTAATTGTTTATAAAATGAACACATTTGAAGGTTACAAAGACTTGTCAAACTCAGACCCATGTTCACAAAAATCTCACATTTTAGTGAGAGGGCATCTATGCATACAAGTAACAAGTAGTAGTAAAATGTAAGTGGAGAAAAGCATTTGGATCTTGGTGGACACAGAGGAAGGAAACATTCTATCTGGAAAAGTCAGGGAAATGTTCTCAGACAGGTGACTTCTGAGATACTAAAATACAAAGAGAAGGACCCATGAGAGGAACCAGGTGGAAGGCTTCTGGTCTCTTACCATAACACAAAGGCCAGGAAAGACAGGAGAGGCCAGATTCTGATCAGCCCTTTGTCATGCCAAGGAGTTTGGTTTATTTTCAAGGAAATAGATTTTTAAAAAGAGTAATTCACAGTTCAGTGCCCATTGCTCAGCGGCTACAGCACCAGCCACATACACTGGAGCTGGCAGGTTCAAAGTCAGCCTAGGCCTGCCAAACAACGACAACTGCAACCAAAAAATAGCTGGGCATTGTGGAGGGTGCCTGTAATCCCAGATATTTGGGAAGGTGAGGCAAGAGAATCGCTTAAATCCAAGAGTTTGCTGTGAGCTGTGATGCCATGGCATTCTGCCCAGGGCAACAGCTTAAGACTCTGTTTCAAAAAAAAGAAAAAGAAAAAGAATAATTCAAGGACTCATAAAAACAGGAAATAGTGTTAAAATTCCATTTTTAAAAAGATACTTAGCAGCACTGGGGCAGGTAGATGGCGGAGAGGTGAGTTTAGAAGGAACATCAGTTAGAAACTTGTTGGTAGATGTCATATGTGAGGAGTCTAGTAAGAAATAGATTCCAGAGATATTAAGGGACTAATCAATATGTTGGGTATTTATGAGGCTTTAGGGAAAAGTTAGAAAGGAGCCCCTGGGAGGGTGCCTGGTTTTGGAGTCTAGGCATAGAGTGGTACCAGTCATTGAAGCAAAATGTTCTGGGAGAAGAACAGGTGTAGGTCATGAAAGTGACTTCGGCTTGGTGATACTGAGTTTGAGGTCCCTGTGGATCACCCCAGGGATATGTGAACTTGGAGAGAGAGTTCCCATAGTGTTCACATGTATCTTTCACCCATCCTCAATTACTAATGTCTTCATCCTCTGCCCATTAGTCATTTAGGGCTCGATTTTTTTCTCATTTCGTGATTAATGGCATGGTCTTAAAGTCTGATGGAGTTAATAGGAGGCGAGATGCCATTCTTGGAGCTACCACCGAGAGGGAATAGATAGGAGAGGCTGGAGCACTTCAGGTTTCCACATTAACTTGAAACTTACATACTTTCTACCTTCTCATCTTCAAACTCCTCTGAGAGACATTTTACTAATGTTTTCCTCTTGAAAAACATTTTCTCTGGTTTCCTCCCTCCCTTCATGCCTCCCTGTCACTTCTCCCACCCCTGTGTTTCTCATTGTTTGGATCCTTTTGCTTCTGGATATTTTTACCTGCTTGAAAACTAAATTCCTTTTGTGGGCACATTCCTAAACTTCCTTTTATTTCTCTCATCCCCAACTGATGCATAACAGCACTTAGAAAGCCAGCCTGGAAAATCAGCTTTAGAGAAATAGATAAAGATCTTAGATAATTTCCTGACTGTTCTGAGTTAAAAACTGAGGTCCAGAGAGGAAAGCACGTGTTCATAGTCATATTACTAGACAGGGCTTTGCATGCCCTTGTGATTATATACATCACCTTAACTTCATTTTTTTGAAAGTGCTCTCTATTTGTAATATAAATACATAATCACATTTTTAAAAACTCAAATCATAGTTTATTGGTTATGAATGATTTACATTTTACATTAAGACACATATTCTGAGACTTATTTAAACATGTTTTTTGCTAGCTGCTCATTTTAACTTTGTCATGTTTGTTTATAAATTAAATGGTGAGTTTTTTTCCAGTTAATGGCACAAATATAATGCTTTTTAGAGATGGAGTCTCACTTTGTCACCCTTGGTAGAGTACTGTGGCATCACAGCTCACAGCAACCTCCAACTCCTGAGCTTAGATGATTCTCTTGCCTCAGCCTCCCCACCAGCTGGGACTACAGGCAGCTGCCATAACGCCTGGCTATTTTGTTTTGCAGTTTGGTCGGGGCCGGGTTCAAACCCACCACCAACCCATATGGGGCTGGTACCCTACCCATGGTGGCACAGGAACTACCCCAAATGTATTTTTTTTTAATGCCACACTTAAAAAAAAATTTACGTTTTTTCCTGGTCATCAAATTCATTCACATTCATTAAGCAAAATTAAAAATATTGAAAATTAGACAGAGGATTTTAAAAGTCACCACTGGTTTCATTATAAGCACATAACATGTCTCCTTTTAGTGTAGGTTTCCATTTATTTTCCCTCTATATGTTCAAGTGATCATTTTCTAAAGACAATTTTAATTCTTCTTTTTCTAACCCAATGCTGATATTTCCATGATATATATCCTTATTTAACTACTTAATGGCTTTGTAACATTTTATCATGTTTCTATACCATAAATGTTAATCTATCAATGTGTCATTTGGATACCCAGTTTATTTTCTGTAATTAATGTGGGTATGTTATAAAGAATTTTGTTGGATTTAAAGTTATGCCACATTTTGTAATCATTGTGATAGATGTTCAAAGGCAGAAGCTCTAGGTAAGAGAGGCTAAACATCTGTGTATGAGGGTAATACTGATGGACCTAAGGTTAGCACCACATACATGCCATGAGGGACTTGTTAACAGTGTAATGAATATGGTCTGTACGTTTTCACTCTTGGATTCCCCTGTGACCAGTAGATTACAATTTGACAGATTGAGATAAGGGTACAATTTGTGTCTGAAGAAGCTGACATTTTTCCTTGTTCATGCTAACTTGCCCATATGGGCCATAAACTTTGACTATATTAACAGTGGAGTTATAATAATTAAGCTAATGAGGTCAATTGTCTGTATTCCCAGAGTGTAGACTTTATGAATATATATTATGGTTACACAGTCTACCTAGATATTTTATAGAATCATAAAAATCTTAGAGTTGAAAAGTACTCTTAGAAACATTCTAACTCCTATATTCTACAAATAAGATAATATTAAGGAGGAAGAAGGAACTTCACCATGGGTCATGCCAGAGTCACAGCTGAAATCCAGACCACTTGGTTCTTGGGTAAAAGATTTTTACCTAGAAACGAGGTAAGAATGAATAGTAATTTCATTAAACTGGATTGAACCCTAGAGATCCATTAAATAATTTATTTGCCTTCAATTTCATTGATTCCTAGAATCATATTAATGTGAGTGACAACAGATCTTAATTGCAGATGATTTGGGAAGCACAGACACTAAAAACAAATTTCTTCTATATTCTTATCTCTATTGAATTTCCATAATAAACTATTCGTAGATGCACAAGATAGTTTAATGGCTTTCAATACAGGAATGCAGTTTGTACAAGCTCACTCAGGGAAGTCTTTGCAGAGAAGTGATTCTTAAGTTGGTTCTTAAGAAAGAGGAGTAATTTGCCTCATAGACAAGGTAGGAAGGGCCTTCCAAAAAAAGGAACATTCTGTACAAGTGGAAAGGCATGAAACTCAGTTGCATCCCTCAGACTGTAAGGAGTGAATATGGCTGAGAGAATGACAGAGGGGCAGCTATAGATGATGGTCTGGAAACCAAGTCCCTGAGGCTTGTATTTTATTTGATGAGATGATGTTTTAAGCCAAGGAACAAAGCTCAATTTGCATAGAGAATAATTAAAGGTGGTTAAACTTGTTTGAGTTAACTTGCCAGTGAGCAAATTGTATGTTTTAGATCTCAGTACAGTACAGAGAGCTTTGGCTACGGGCTATGAGTTCATTAATCAAAGGAGAGTTTACTGAGGTCATATTTTCTCTTTCTTCCATTTCTATGAGCAGTTTAATACTTTTAGAAATTGCACCCCACTGTTTCATGAGTAAAGTAGCCACAAGAGCTGCTAAAAGTAGTGCTTGAGTGAAATCCTTCTCTAGATGATCTTATGTCTGACCTTCTGTACTTTATCTTCCAAAGATCAGCTTGTGGTGTTAATTATGGGGTAAGTAAGCAGTTACTTCCTATAGCAAATCAGCCAAAGTCCAGGTTTGCTCTGGAGGTCCCAGGGATCAGAGCTCTGTGTTTCTTCAGGTTTCAATTTACCAGCCTCAAACCACTTAAAAGCAGGAGGGGGAGAGGCTGGGGAGTGATCGGTTTACAAGTGACCTGGGAGTTCACAGCTTTCATCCCTCGAAATCACAGTCCATATAATAGGCCTTGTGCAGATACAATTGGAACAAATTGACTCCAGCATCTTGCTCTCAAGAAATGAAACCTCTTTTCTCTTATCAGCATCCCTATGCCTGTGTTGTTGGAATCAAGCATTTGATGGAGGATAGTGGTTGTTGTAAGGTCAAATAGGGGATGTAAGTCCTGAGTAAGAGGGTAGGCTGTTAAGTGGCACCCAGCTGTGTTAATTGGCTAATAGGACTCTAGGTAGTTTAGAGACTTAAAAGTCCTGCCAGAGGAACCATATCCAACGGGCTTTCTTCTTTATAGGCAAGCGAGAGATGTAACTGGAACAATTTAAAGCTGGCACACCTTCAAACCAGGTTTCTGTACTCCCAAATATTTTTAGCTATGTCTTTTTAGAGGTGCTTTCAGAGTTTTTTTAATGCTTTCAAGAAGGACAACATTTCTAACATGGAGCTTAAAGTTGGCTTTTAGAGGCACTCTGAGTTCCCCAGAAACCCAGACTAGTGAACATGATGCTAACCATTGCCAAATGATCATTCTCAGCAAAAAGAAATACAAGTTCAAAAAAAAAAAAAAAGAAAAGAAAAGAAAATGCAGAGAGAATTTAGATTAACCTCTGTGATTTACAAACAGGCTAGTTCTCATAGCACTTTCCAAAGCAGAAGAAGCCGAGAATCTGAAAGTGGTTGCTTCTCTAATAACGTAGTTATAGAAGGCCTGGCTTATTTATGATAAATTCAACAGTCTTGCTTTAAAGTCATACCACATTTAAAGAATTTGAGCAAAACATCCTTAACATATCCCTGCAATATATAGGCGCTTTATAATATTACAAATATTGCAAGGCCATAGTACTATAAAATGACATGTTAGATGTGTTACAGATGGATGGGTGATACGGCGGCTGTATAGACAAGTTTCAATGCTCTAATGCTAAGAAAAATTGCCATTTGACCTTATCACTTGTTGGTTAATGGTGATTATTCTCCAATTGTTAATTCCTAGAATTATCTTTCTATAATACAGTTAGTTCTAAACTTGACACGTGCCTATTTTAAACACCTTTCAATGTCCCACAGAATCCTGTGCAAACACCTCAGTCTGTCATTTTTAAAGACTAGAATGATCTGCCATGAATTAGTCTTCTTAACATCCTCCCAGGAATGCTATTTTCCACTTTACACCTTCCTTAGATGCCTCACTGTATTTACTACTAACTATGAACAGCCATTGTCTTAACTCTTACCACTTCAAGAAGCATTTACTATTCTTTCCTCCCAGTAGAAACCCCACTTACTCTTCAAATGCAACTTCATTAACAAAGTTTCCTCAACTTTTAAAAATGCCCTTTTCCCCCAAGTTCCCTTCCAAATCAATATCTCCTTCCTCACAATTGTGAGAAATTGCTGCTATTAATCTTACCATCAATCTTCTTGTGGTTACAGCCATTGAACAATTTTTAGCATTTATTTGTCCTGACTTCTCAGCAACACTTTGTACGGTTAACTGACACCCTTCTTAAAATATCCATTTCCTTGTCTTCCAAGACACGACACCTCCTAATTTTTCTTTGATTTTCCTCATTCTCTTTCCGGGGAATCTGCCTCTGTCCATTCATCAAGTAAATGTATTTCTTGGTGATCATTTTCACTTTCAAAAACGTAGTTACTTCTTATGTATGGATGATTCCTTAAGTTCTATTTTTTCAGTCTATCTTTCTATTATTTCTTCCCATTCTATGCTTCAGATCTGTAGTTCCAACCAATGAATGGAAAAGGTCATACCACACATATCTTGAAGGCAAAATGTCAAGCTTGAAGTTATTTTCACTTCCACTTTGCCCCTTTTCATAGATATTGAACTCAGACAAAAGCACCATCATATTCAGCTTCTCAGACTCAAATCAAAGCTTGCTGACATTTTGTATTACTCTTCCTCCTATCCAATCAGGTATAAAATCTAAATAAATACCTAATTTAAAAAAAACTAAATAAAACTGTTCCAAATGTATACACATATATTTACACGTACACATATATACATATACCACATGTATGTGCGTACACATATACACAAACATATGTGAGTCCTCTTCTCCCCATTCTCACTACCACGATTCTAGTTTAGAACTATTATAATTTCTGACATGGATTTCACCAGTAGCCTGTTTACTCACTGTTCTTTATGGCCCCGCTTGGATTTTTTCAGCCATTCTTCTAACTGCAAATGAAGTGATCTTCATGAAATGTGAGTTAATCATGTCATTTTTTTACTAAAAATCTTTCAGCTGACTTACACAGATGCTGTGTTTAGCTTTGTCTTTTACCCTCTCTCCCCGGCTACCCTGCTCAAGCCATAGTGAGTCACTGCCCTTTCTCCTTCTTGATTGGCCAGACTCTCTCTCACTGCTCATCTCTAGGCCTTTCCCCAGGTTATTCAGAATAAAACATGGATGTTTATTCTGAATAAAACTTCCTTCCCATGTCACCTATAAGGCCCCCCTTGGTGTTTCATGAAACATTCTATTTTCTTGTTGTCCCTCTTTGATTACACTATGTTGAAATTTTTATCTCATTTTATCTATTTCCTCCTACATTATATTTTCCTATATTTTCATCCTGTAAACCCCAGGACTCAGCATTTGCTTTACCTCATAGAAAATAAATGTTTGTGAATGACCTTATCCTCCCAATGCCATTGACCATTTGAAAATAACCTGGGTGCTGATTCTTCCATTATTACATAGAATTAACCCTGATATTGATGAAAATGGGTCATCAATTCCTTATTACATTTTACTATGCCCTTGGCAGTTATCCATATGAAGTCTTGGGTGATTATTTTTAAATGTAACAAGCACAATGCCCCCCAGAGAGACATGTTCATGTAATATTTTCTGAATAATTCAATAACTAAAGGGATCCCATAGACTATAAGAAAATGAAGTATATTTAAACTTCTCTAGATGAATAAAATCTCATATATATAGCCCAGGATCGTAATATGGGCTATTTCCCACCAACCGGGTTTCCAGTAAAATAATATTTTGAATTACTTTAAAACACTGTAATTAAAAATGATTTTGAGAGTTTTATTTTAGGAAATCTGTCCACTGGAGTGACAGCTTCACATTCCATATTTTCATGAGATGATTTGTGTTCACTCAATATACTTCCTGTCTCCCATCCTATTCTGGGACACATAGAGGTTGAGAGAGACAGGGGGATGTGTTTTTGTTCTCAGGGAGCATTGAGTCTTTGGAGGGAGGGAAAAATAAACCCATGTTAACTAGGGGAGATACAAGTCAGCTAACTTACAGCAGTTTCTTTATTTTGATCCCAGAGGATCCAGTTCCCCAGAATGGAGTCCAAAGAGAAGGTACAGTAAAAGATTAGCTTATAATGAGTCTAAAATCTTAAGCAGAAAAAAAGAACTTTAGGGGCTATTGTAATAGTAACAATGGTCACCATTCTACCGTGTTTCCCTGAAAATAAAACATTCTCCGAAAATAAGACCTACTTACAGGTTTCCTTCTGGGTGAAATATAAGGCATCCCCCCGAAAATAAGCCCCCCCCAGGCTCTGTCTCTGAATGAAATTAATTTACCATAAACTGGTTGCTAGGGCCACCCTGACTGGCGTCTAGCAACCAGTGACATTATGCGAAGATATGATGTCACTGCTGTGTGGAGGCTGAGCAGAGGTCGGAGTGAGCAGTGAGCACAGGGTGGGAGAGAAGAGGAGACTTTCGCAGATATGTGTAGAAGAACAGAAGGATCATTTCGGACGGGACGCGGCGAAGGTGGTGAGTGCTGGTCTGTCTCTGGTGACACTGCCTGATGCTCGCCGCCACCCTCATGATGACTGAAGGTTCTCAGTCAGTGGCAGACCCTGCTCCAGCCCAGGTCCAGGCCCCAGCCAGCCCAGTGACAGTCCCCAGGCAGGCCCCAGGGGTGAAATGTCTGATAAAGGGGTGGGGATGGGGGATGTCTGGTGAAGGTATTCAGTGGCACAGGGTTGTAGGGAGGGGGATCACTTAAAATGACACAGGAAGATCAGAGGGGACAATCAAAATGACACAGGAGGATCAAAAGGGGGCAATCAAAATGACACAGGAGGATCAAAAGGGGTTACTAAAATGGTAATCCCCCTCTGATTCTCCTGTGCCATTTTGATTCCCCCCTCTGATCCCCTCTGTGTCATTTTAAGTGATCCCCCTCCCCCCACCCTAAACCAACGTTCCTTTTTAGTTTCCCCCAAAAAATGAGAACAAAAAAAAAAAAAAAAAAAAGCTACTCTGTGGAGTACAAGAAAGGAATCGTGGAAGAATTCTGTAAAGAGAAGATGTTTCACCAGGAAATTCAGAGATTGGATTGTTATGATGATGTTCTAGAAGATGATGACATAATTGTCATTGAATAAATGAGTAAATTCTTGATACTGTAGGATTCACAATTTGTCTGGTTTGTGTTGACCACTACCGTACTACCGTACCATATACAGGTAATAAATTTCCTTTATTTTCATTTAACAATAAATGTGTACCGTATTCTTCTTCAAGGAAAAATAAGACATCCCCTGAAAATAAGACCTAGCGCAGCTTTGGGAGCAAAAATTAATATAAGACACTGTCTTATTTTTGGGGAAACAGGTTATATCTCATTAGCAACTTACAAACTGTATGGGTTCTCTTGTGTCTTCCTCACAGTAAGTCTGTAATGTCAATATAATAATGATTATTATTGCTGCTTTAATGATAAACTTGGGTTAAGCAGAGTGTATCTGCTTCCTTACTAAAGCTGCCATGGGAATACATATAAACCTAATGTGCTGCTTAATACAGTGACTGGTGCTTAAATGATGAGAGCAAATATGAGTGTTCGTATGTCTGAAATGGAATTGTTTGTTACATACACAGATAAACACACTCTGAAGAATAGTTTTCTATCATTTGATGTCAAGCACTACCTAGTGCCCCACTTCCCACTTGAAGTTTATGATGACAGAGATCTTTATTAACATCAGAAGACGGATACTTCCTTAAGAGGCTTTTGTGATTTCACATCTGTGTAAATATGATAGAAAGCGAACACTACCTGTGTGGAAACTGCATTTGAGGAAATTAACAGCATTTTTCTTAACTGCATTTATAGTGGAAAGGTTAGAGTAAAAGATATTGAAAGTCCTTTCTAGTCCTAAGAGCATAAGAATTTTTTTTCCCGTTCAACCTACATTAAATGCAGGGTTAAGAACATAATCCTCTGCCTGCTACTTTTCGCTCTTCAGTTTTAACTTCTACAAAGAAGTGTATACATTTTCGTTAAATATCAAGTCTTTTGGCCCAAGCCACATTTCAAACCAAGACATTTATTATAAATTTCACCTGTTAGTTTAGAAAATGTGTCTGTTTATCAAACAAAAGTCAACAAATATCAAATGGGAAAAGGTGCTCATGATCGGAAGTATACTATGACGAAAAATAAGATTTTGAATTAAAAAAATCACTTTAAGGAAAATATATCATTGTAGAAAAATGAACCCATCAAACATTAATTATAGTGATTGTTCACAATAATTGTTATCCTTCCCTATGTAAAATAAGTCAGCATTTCTGAAAGTTTTATGTTAGTGTTGGTAGTTTATCAAATATTTTCAAAGGATTTCAGACATCACATCTTAGGAGTATAAATTCGTATTGATACAGAGTACTATAAGTCCAAGTAAATCCCCAGTGGAAAACCCTCATTTGATCCACTGATATAAAATGTTTAAATCTTATTTTTGCCTGTAATTTTTTTAAGATATGTACAAATGTTTGATTTTCAAGTTTCTCAAAATAGACCATGTTTACTATTTTTATGTTATATAAAAATATATTTTTTTATATATTATATGCAGTAATTTTATCATATGGTATAACTTAAGTGCACTATTTGGCAAATGTATTCTATATCTTAAATTTCTAACAATGATTTCATGTTAATCAATTTTGTAAGGAGTAGAGAATCAGAATTGTGTGAGAGTGACGTGGCATTCTCTGAAGTCTCCCCTTTCCTTCCCTTTCCCTCCTTCTTTCTTTCTTGCTGTTTTTAGTAAAGTCACTTGACCACATGCCTTCTGTTAGACATTATTTATTCCATTTCATGTAACATACTTCAGTTTTGTTTCTTAAAGTGTGGTACATGTAATCTTTTCTACCTCAGGAACTGGCAAACCAAAGACGCTCTGAAATTCTAGCCCCTGTGCGGCCCTCACACGGGCGGTAATTAGATCATTCTGTACCACACTAACAGATTTAGCGCTTTCATTCCCACAGGAGCCTGCAGGCCCCACCTGTCAGCTGCGGAGAGACAATCTCATAAAGCTGCCAATACTATGATTTAGCTGAATACATGTTTGTTAATAAATCTTTCATCGTATTATAATCAAAGAGCTCTTTCAGTTTATGACCCACCTAATGAAGGATTGGAGGTGTCTGTTCATCAGTTTAATGTTTCTAAAGACAAAGCTAAGGGGTGCATTAGTGCATGTTTACCCCTTAGGCTCAGGTGAAAGGCAGAGTGAAAGAGGTGGCAAAGGAAAAGTAAGAAAATGTTCATTAAAAATAAGACCAGGGTGTGAGCCACGTGTCCATTAGCTTTGAGAAGAAATACCTTATGAGAAGAAATGTCTTATGAGAAAAAGCCTATGTTTTGGTGTTGTTTTTGTTTTGTAAGTCTCATAAGCCACTAGGATCTACAATAGTTCCTTATCAAGTGTTTTTTAAACTGTTGAGTCAGCACCATTATCACTGAAAGAATTTGATGTGGTTCTCTTTCTTATAAGAGGATAATTATCAGGTGGCGCCTGTGGCTCAAAGGAGTAGGGCACCAGCCCCATATGCTGGAGGTGGTGGGTTCAAACCCAGCCTCAGACAAACACTGCAAAAAAAAAAAAAAAAGAGGGTAATTATCGGCATGGTGTGAGTGAAGTTTAAGGCATGCAATCCATACCGGCATGCAGTAATGGACATTCATAATGTGACTTTTGTAAAATTGTGCTACTTTATGGCTTATTTGTAATTAAAGTTATAATTATTAATAATAAAATGATTCTCTTGGTTTTCTTTCTCAATACGTTGAGGACAGATATAATTATTGTGGTCCATCCTGGTGTCTTTTAATTAATTAATTAATTTAATAGGCAAAAATTGCACATATTACTGTGAGAATACAGTATACTGTTTCAATACATGTATACATTATATAATTGCATAGAACAATTACCTCCACTGAAATACACCAATGATTTTTTTTTTTCTTTTAAGACAGGGTCTTTCTCTGTCTCCAAAACTAGGGAGCAGTGGCTTGATAACCATAACCTCAAATTCCTGGGCTCAAGTGATCCTTCTACTTCAGCCTCTCAAAGTGTTGAGATTACAGGCTACAGGTGTGAGCCATTGTGCCTGTTCTCACCAAAGATTTAAATGAATGAAAAAATTAATACAAAGAGGGTGTTTATGTATTTATATATACGTGCCTATATGTACATATCCGTCTACATACACAAATATATGTATATATTTTGCTAAAGCTATAAAGTAGGTTATACCTTCTGATAAAACGTCTTTCAATTTGTTAATTTCCCCAAACGCTCTCAGCTCTGTTGAAATTGTTCTCTGTGGTCCAGTGCTCAGCTGCCCTTGGCTGAGATCTGGACTAGTCCAGGCAGAGAAGCAGTGCACTGACCTTGCTTTCCTAGTGTTTCCTTCCAACATCAGACCAAGTTCTATTTCTGCTCCATAATCAACAAATAGCTCAGAAAATCAAATAGGCCACACTGTTGGAAGTCAAAGAGAGTAAGGTCAAAGAGAAGCTTCCAAAGTCTGGATATAAAAATCTTTTCCTCCTCTTTGTGGAAATTTCCAGCCTTCACACTCATCCATCAGGATATCCTCCTTGCCTGGTCTTATCACTAAAATCGTTTGGTTGTCCCCGTATCCACGTGAAGATGACACAGCTGTCTCAGGCTGGATGATTTCATGTTGTGTCTGTGCTCACTCCTTTCTCTATTTCCTTTCCTTTGTGATATATTCAGCACCAGGAAGTTTCACTCACCTTGACCATTGTTTTCATATATTTGGGTTTTAGACAGGGTTGTTTAACTTGAATCCAAAAGGATGTACAGGAAGGAAAGCAGACAGCAAAGATATCATTCATTTCCTAACTGAATCATAACACTCCAGTTGCATGATTTTCACACTATAAAAAAAAAGTACAGGGCATGCATTTGAAAAGCATAAACAGCAAGACTGTGATAATTCTCCTATTGGACAACTACATAACAAAGGTGAAGACTGAGTTTCACCTTTAGATTATCAGCTTCTCTGATGACACATTCCCCGAATAGACTCCAGATTTGGCTCAAAATGTATGTGCAATTTCTTAGTGATAAAACTATTTCATACGTTGCTTGACTAAAAGCGAGCTGTATTGTTTTGATAATAGGTCTATAGAAATTAGGCTGCCTGATGCTTTAAGACTGCTACTAGATCTTGGATTCTGTTTGGTTTGGTTTGGTTTGGTAGCAAAAACACTGGAGCTGGACAGATTCATAATTGGTCTGGTTATGAATATTGGTTTGGTCACATACTAGATACATAACTTTGGGCAAGATAATGAACTTTCTTAACCCATGGTTTCCTCGCTACTAAGGTGGAGATGGCTGAACTTGAGTTGTTTTAATGCTTAAATGAGAAAAATGCACATACAATGCTTAACCCAGTGCTGAGCACATAGTAAGCATTCTTTTAAGATAGCTGCTATTCTCTATGGTTAGTATCTCTATTGTTAGTTTTTTCCAGATTTTACATACTTGTCAGTTTACTGTGATAAGTATGTATTACAATCTGCACTCTGGGCTTCCATAGCTATTTTATTGAATTGTTATAACGAGGATTTTTATTATTTATGTTTCCTTCCTATCCTACACAATTTTGTAAGAAAAGAATTATTTCAGAAGCACTACAGAAAATGCAATTTTAACTCAATTTAAAGCATTTATCAAAATGCTTTCTAGGGGCTGGGCACAGGGGCTCACACCTGTAATCCTAGCACTCTGGGAGACCAAGGCAGGTGGATTGCCTGAGCATGAGTGAGATTCCATCTCTAAAAAGTAACTGGGCATTGTGGTAGGCACCTGTAGTCCCAGCTACTTGGGAGACTGAGGCAAGTGAATTGCTTGAGCCCAGGAGTTCGAGGTTGCTGTGAGCTATAACGCCATAGCACTCTATCCAGGGTGACAAAGTGAAACTCCATCTAAAAAAAAAAAAATGCTTTCTAGTTTATTATTTTCAAAATTATTTATTTTCTAATTTTGATTGACATATGGAAACATGTTCGTCAATATGAGAACCCTCCAATCCTAGGCTTATTTTTGAGAAATTTTGTTGTTATTAGATGTATGAATAAAAGTAGTACCTCCTAAATTTTAAAAGATACCCCTATTTGCCTTATTGTGTGAAACATACAATTTGTATGTTAAGAAAATGACTTTGAGGTGGAGAGATAGCACAAAGTCTAAGGACACTCACATCAACCACTATACCACTTTGCTTCTAGGTGAGTATAATTAGCAGATGTAGTTTCTTTGTACATTTTGATTTGGGCCATGTATACATGATGTTTTAGTGAATTTGCCAGATGTGTGAGAACTGTAGTCTTCAAGCTGGCAGATAATCTTCTGCAGTGTGATGTATACATATTTCTCAATTTTCTACATGCTATACTGCTTTGACATCTTAAACATCTTCTGCCTGGGGAGATATCAAACAATTTTTAAAGATAACATGAGAACTAGCCTGAAGTGTGTCTTTTTTTTTTTTTTATTTATTAAGTCATATATACATGGACCATGAATACATTTATGCCTTTGTGGGATTCAATGTGTTGATTATTTGTACAAGTCTGAGTGCTTACATCCTACTAATTAACATAACTTTAACCTCATTTACTTAATCACAGTGTTAAGACATTTGTATTCAATACTTGACTTGTACCCTTGCAATATACTCCATAGGTGTGGTCCCTACCATTAACCCTCCCTCTATCAAACCACCCACCTCCATTCCCACTCCCCTCCCCTTACGTCCTTCATCCTGGGCTATGGTTGTGATTTCTCTCTCATATGAAAGTGTGAGTGATTATAAATTGGTTTTATAGATCCTAGCAAACAGAATCTAGCAACACATCAAACAAATTATGCAAATTATACATCATGACCTGGTGGGTTTCAAGGATGGTTCAATATATGCAAATCTATAAATATATCACATAAAAAAATAAAAGATAAAGACCATATGATTTTCTCAATTGACGTGGAAAAAGCTTTTGATAAGATCCAGCATTCTTACTTGATCAGAACACTTAAGAAAATCGGTATAGAAGGAACATTTCTTAAACTGAAGTGTGTCTTTGGCATGTAAACTAATCAGTCCAGGGCCAGAATTGTTTTAAAGAAATGAAAAAGGAAGAGAAAGCCAATCCCAAACCTAGCAGAATGAAAGAAATAACTAAAATTAAATTAGAAATAAATGAAATTAAAAACAAAAAAGAATCATTTAGAAAATTAATGAAACAAAAATTTGATTCTTTGAAAGGATGAATAATATTGACAAACCATTGGCCAGATTAACCAGAAACTGAAGAGTAAAATCTTTAGTCATCTCATTCAGAAATGAAATGGAGTATTAACAACTGGTACCACAGAGATAGAAGAGGTTATTTCTGACTACTACCAGTCTCTATGCCCAGAAATTTGACAATGTGGAGGAAATGGACAAATATTGGGAATCACACTATTACCCTTGACTTAACCAGGAAGAAACAGATCTCTTGAGCAGACCCATATTAAGCACTGATATTGAAAATCTTCCAACAAAAAAAGACTGAGACCAGATGGCTTTACATCAAAATTATATCAAATCTTCAAAGATGAACATGTACCTAGACTGCAGAACCTATTCCAAAACACTGTGAAAGAAGGAACCTTTCCCAGCACATTCTATGAAGCAAACATCAACTTGATTCCCAAACCAGTAAAGGATCCCACTGAAAAGGAAAACTAAAGAACAATTTCACCAATGAATAACAATGCAAAAATACTCAACAAAATCTTAGCTGATAGATTGCAACTACACATTTAAAAAATTATATGTCACCATCAAGTAGGCTTCATCTCAGGAATGCAAGGCTGGTTTCACATACATAAATCCATAAATATAATTCACTGTATCAATAGAAGCCAAAACAGAGGCCATGTGATCCTTTCAATAAATGCAGAAAAAGCATTTAGTAAAATTCAGCATCCTTTTCTAACAAGAATACTCAAGAAAATAGGCACAGGAGGCACATGTCTTAAGCTGATTGAGCCCAAGTATGACATACCCACACCTAATATTATACCGAATGGAGTAAAACTGAAAGCTTTTCCATTTAGACCTACAGGCATACAAAGATGTCCACTATTGCTACTACAATTAAACATAGTTCTGGAAATTCTAGCCAATGCAATCATGCAAGTGAAGGATATAAAGGGCATCCAAATGGGAACAAAAGAGGTCAAACTCTTGCTCTTTGCTGATGATATGATCTTATACTCAGAAAACCCCAGAGACTCAACTGCAAGATTCTTCGAAGTGATCAAGACATACAATCACATCTCAGGGTATAAAATCAATGTCCACAAATCAATAGCCCTCTATGCCAATAACAGTATAGGCATATACTGTTATGAGAAGCAAATCAAGGACACAATTTCCTTCATAGTAGCTTCAAAGAAATGTAAAGACTTAGGAGTATACCTAAGAAAAGAGGTGAAGGATCTTTACAAAGAGAATTATGAAACTATAAGAAAAGAAATAGCAGAAAACATCAAGAAATGAAAGTACATACCATGCTCTTGGCTGGGAAGAATCAACATTGTTTAAATGTCTATACTACCCAAAGCAATATGCAGATTTAATGCAATCACCATTAAATTAACAATACCATACTTTGAAGAACTTGAAAAAATAGCATTGTGTTTTGTATAAACAAGAAAAAAAAATCTTATACCAAGGCTTTTCTTAGTAACAAAAACAAAGTATGGAGCATCACCCTAACATCCTATATGGTTATATTACAAGTCCACAGTGATCAAAAAAGCATGCTATTGATAGAAAAACAGAGACATAGACATATGGAACTAAATAGAAAACAAAGAACTGAAACCAGTCTCTTATAGCCATCTGCTCTTTGATAAACCAAACAAAAGCATTCACTGGGAAAAAGAAGCCTTATTCAACCAATGGTGCTGGGAGAACTGGATAACCATATGTAAAAGACTGGCCCTACACCTTTCACCCTTTACAAAAATTGACTCAAGACGGATAAAAGATTTAAATCTAGGATATGAAACAATAAAAATCTTGGAGGAATGTATAAGAAAAACTTGATGATGTTGGATATTGGAAAGATCTTATGACAAAGACTTCAGCGGCTATCATAACAAAAGAAATAAACAATTGGGACTCTTAAGATAACAAGCTTCTGCACAGCTAATGACACATCATGCAAAAAGATAACCTTCAGAACTGGAAAATATATTTTCAAGGTATGAATCTGGCAAAAGGTTAATAAATAGAATCTCCTACCCAACAGCCAACAGGAAGAAAGGAACCTGTGCTACCACACAGGGAACTGAACTCAGCCAACAACCTCAATGAACTTGGAAGCAGTGTTGTCCCAAAGCTTCCAGACAAAAGCCCAGCCTAGCTGACACACTGATATCAGTCTGTGAGACACCGGGAATCTAGCTGAGCCTGCAGAGACCACAAACCTGAAGAATCCAGAGATAATAAATGGGTGTTGTTTTAAGCAACTAACTTTGTGGAGACTTGCTACACAGCAAGGAAAGACTAAGAAAGGTTATCAAAGAATTAGTAGGCGTCACACGTTAAAACTACCATTCACAATTAGTAAACTTCAGTGGAGATACTTTGAGGTTATGGAAATATTTTATTTTTTTATTTCCAATCTCCATGACTTTTAGTCCCTCTTAGTTTATTTTATTGTCTAGTATTTCCAACATGATGTTGAATTTGAATGAGAGAGAGGACATTTGTCTTATTTATAATCTTAGGAGTAAACTATTCCTTCTCTCACTTTTTTGTAAATTCATTTTATTAAATAAAAGTGATTCTTTTTAATTTTTAGTTTGCTGAGAGTTTTTATCATGTTTGGATGTTGGATTTTATTTAGTGTTTTTTTTCTGTGTCTATAGAGATAATCATATGGTCTGTTTATTAGTCTTTTATATGGTGAATTATATTAATTTTTTTTTTTAGTTGAACAAGCCATGCATTCCTAGAATTAACCTCACTTGTTTAAAATGTTCCCTTTTTATGCATTGTTAGATTCAGTGTGCTATTTTTTTGAGTATTCTGTCTGTATATTTACTAAAGTTTTTGTTTGGTAGCATTCATTTTTTGTAATACCTTTGCTTCTTTTTCATTTAGGGTAGTCCTGGCCTTAGAAAATGGATTGGAAAGTATTCTTTTTGCTTTTAAATTGGGGAAAAAGTTGTGTATTACAAGTGTATTTGTTTCTTACACGTTCAGCAGAATTTGCCAGTGGAACCACCTAGGTCTTGCTTGGTGAATGTTACACCTGTTCTTGAAGAGTAAATGTATCCTTTCTGTTTGGGGTGTTACTATTTTTGCTTTGGATTCTTTCAGGGCAAAACTTGCTTCAAGTTTCTCCAAAGATAATTGATATCTGGACTGGAGGAGGTTAAGCAGAGCAACATCTGCATGATTTGGACATTTAAGTAGTATTTGTACTATGCCTTTGAGAGGCTCTTTGCAAGCACTTCTTCCTTTCAATCTCTCTCACTAGTGTTCTCCTGTTAGTTGTTATTCCAAGCATCTTAGCTGCATGGTGATGCTGGTATGATCTCTGTTGTTCTAATTAGAGCTTGGTGTTAGGTTTATGACAAGTCCCTTGGTCTCAGTGCTGCGGCCTCCTCGGTCCTCTGACCCTCCCTTGCTTCAGTTGTGGCCTCAGCACATTAACTCTATTCTACCCCAGGGATAGGACCTCTACCACCACTATTTTCTTCCTCCAGCTGCAGTGAGGGTTTCCCTCTGCTCTAAGGCCATTCATTGCCCTTCCTCCTCAGATAAAGGCGACTGTTCCATAGTGGGGATATAGAGGAAGGGCCCAGAAGTCATGCATGTCTTCCTGCATGACTAATACTTCTTGCATTCTGGTCTACACCATGATGGTCTCTTCTTAGGCCTCTTTCTAATCTTTTCAGAATGTACCCAGGGATTCTATAGAGAATAAGCTTGAAAATTATTGTAGACCCTCTTCTATCTGTTACCTTCCAGAGGTTTCTTCTGTTCCACTAACCTGCATTCAATATTTATTCATTTGTCAGCTATTCTAGCTGAACTCTTGTTATTGACTTCTGCTTATATCTATTCCAGGTGAATTCATGGTCACATCTTTCCTCCCATTGAAGGCATTATGTCTCCTTAGATCTCGAGTCAGCTTTCTGCAAGCTCTGCTCTCTGAGGGGTTTAAAAAATGCCATGAATTTGAAGGTAGCATGGCCCCTTTTCATTGCCTAAGTGCTTCTTCTAGCTGAACAATTACCATTTGGTAGATTATAGGTATCTCAGTGTAAATGGAATAAAATTGTTTTCTCCTGAACTGCTCTATCTCATATCAGAAAAATCAGCCTCCCCAAACAAGCCATTATTGTAGAATGAAATCTGAGGACTGTTTGCTTATTGGGCTGAGGGAACTGGGGGATGAGTCGCATTTAAATAGTATTTTTTTTTTTTAATTTATGTATTTTTACAATATAAAAAATATTTATATGTACAAAGTCAAATGTAATTTTTATTATCTTTTTTATTAATATTAGATCATAGCTGTGAGCCAGAATATACCAGGGTAGGCAAAGGTGTAGAAAGTGCATTACAGGACAAGGGTACAGAATGTGCAAAGTTCAAGGCATGAAACAAGCACAAAGTTTTGAAACTGTAAGTGACATGGTGTTTCTGAATCATAAGCTACATATTTCTACAGAAGATAGCTTTTAAAGCAAATTAAATAGCTTTTAAAGAAATTATCTGCTATAACATTTCAGACTACCAAAAGCTTTATCTTTTCTTATTTTTTCTTGTATTAAACTCCTTGTACAAAGCTCAAAATATTCAAAATATTTTATCAATTCTATCTATTCCCTGCCTAATTGCCAATGTTTTCACATGCACAAAACTCTTCAAATTTTCCATTTCTATGCTACTAAGTGGCTGTGCAGATTGGTCTATTTTGTCTCAGCCCCAATATGCCCATCTGTCCCCTGAGTCAATGGTCCTCTCCCTGGCTCCCTCACAGGGATGGAGTGAACATATTGTGAAACAAAGGACAAAAACACATTGTCAAAGGCAAAAAGCACCCTTAAAATACAACATAAACAGGTTACATCCCTGCCAAGAAAGATTTTCTAAATTCCTAGATTGGCTAAATGTCCTTTCTCTGTGCTCCCATAACACCCTTACTTACATCTGTTTTATTACTTAGAATATTTTATTGAAATTATCTGTTCATGCATGTTATTTCCTCCAGTAGACAATAAACTCTTTAAATCCAGGAACCACAGAGTATTTATCTTCATGCCTTCTGCCCTTAGGTTCACATTACATATCTGTTTTACTGAATTGGAGTTCATTAATAGACAAGTTGTGTCTCTCCAGCAGCGGGCTGTTTTTTGGGGCTCCCTTTTGGCCGGATCACCTTCTATTATGTATGAGATCTGGTCAGGCTCCCTGATGGCCCTTTTGGGCAGCACGATGCTGCCTATTTCCATGAAGGCAGCCTCCATAAAATCTTTGTAGGTAGGGAAGCTTTTACCTCTCTTCCCAGATAACCCCAAAATTGCTCAAACTCTCTGATACCAAAGATTCTCATCTCATAAAAAAAAAAAAAAAAATTGGATGAAATTCAAATAGAACCATAAAATGTCGGAGTTTTAAGGGTGTTTAGAGATTGCTAGTAAATTCCTCTTTGAAAATAGTTGTTGCCAGGAGGCAGAGGAAGGCTACGAGAGGAGTAGAAATGAGATCTTGGAGGAGTAGGCTATGATATCTTGATGAGGACAAGGCGTGAAAGGAGAGGATAGCATTCTCTTCTTTTTTAGCCTTTCTCCATTTTGCCAAAGACCAGCCTTAGTCCCTTCTATTCTTTGAGCCTAAAAATACCCCATCCCTATGTAGGGTACATCTTGGCCTATCCATATTGTTAGAGGTGAAGAAGAGGACTTTTTCTTAAAAGACTGGCCAAGGATCTCCTGTACATAGGAACTATAAATTAAGCACTTGTTTAGATGCTAAAGACATGCATCAGGTCATGGATATAAATCTCTTTTGTAAACCAGGAAGGCTGCTTCAGGGTAAGAGAGTGTTAGCAGTGGTGATTCTGGAAGAGCCGGGGGCCCCACTTTCTCTTACCGAGGGTCACTCTATAGCACTTGATGCACTGGGACAAGATTGGCTGGGATTCTTGAGAAATAATCTAGGGAATCCAGTGTTGGGCCTGGGTAAACCTTTTATGCCTCAGAATTTAATGCTGAACTCGAGCAGGGGCAGAATAGGCCTCCCTTCACCCCTGCAGTGCTATGACACAGGAAAGGGGCACACCCCAGGGGTCACAGTAGAATGCTAGCAGGCCTCCAACTGCTTGGCAGAATGCCCAGCATGCATTTCTTTCAACCAGAGAGAGAAGACAGATCTTTGTGGGAACGAGATTCAGAAACTCGGGAATACATTGGAAATGGGCCAAATGTTGAATCCTGAAAGAAAAAGAGAAACTCCAGGCATTGGACTGATGTCCCTGGTTGGAACAATTGAGTTACATATATACATGTGCGTCTATATATACTCACATGTGTTTATGTATATGTGCATATATTTATTTCATATTTCATAATTTGTAATGTTCAGATGTATAACAGTTACATTTCAGGAGGTGGATTTAAACTAGGTCTTCGGGAATCTGAAGATTTTGTCCAATGACCTTTAAACTGTCCTTGGAAATTAAAACTGGAAGAGACCTTAGAAATTGACCCTGACTTTCTGCTCCTGTTTTTTAGATGAGGAAAATAAGGCCTAGAGAAATGACATGACTTACTCAGCAACACATGAGGAGAACTATTAGAAGTTTTCCTAAATTTAGGACAGATCAAGCCTTTTTCCCCGTTTCTCTGTGCAGGCCTCATTGGATCTCTGGACTGAGGGCTGTTATCCTCACCTGTGTGTGCTGTGTTTAGAGACAACTGATGCATTGTCCCTAAAATCCCCAATCCCATTTTTGTGGGCAAGTAGGACAATTGCTCATTTCTGCTATTTTGCTGAAGGAAGCTGAGGTCTAGAGAAATTAAGTGACTTGTCCAAGATCTCTTGTGTAAGAAATGGAGAACACTGACTTAAACCACAGACCATCTGCCTCTTAGTACATTACAACCAGTCGAGGCGAAATGAAAACAATGAAGAAGTTAGGAAGCCAAGAGTGTGAGTGTCTGGGATTCCTGCAGGCTCTCGCCCCAGGCCCCCATGGTGCAGTCCTGTGTGCACATTGCCTGCATGCTCTCGTTCTCACTGGTCCCTCTTATAGGCAATCTCCTGACTCCCTATTCACCTCTTCCAGCTCCTATGTTAAGACTTTGTAAATATTTTCATTGCCATATCCCTCTTCCTTCTTGGAAGAGAAGTTGCTTTAGTTTCCAAGTGGCTTCTAGTGGCTTGCTTGTACCTCTGTTTTATCTTAGGGGTAATCCAGGCTATGGTAGAATCTTCTCCTCTTGGTGAGGCAGGAATAGTGTGCAACTCTTCCTGTGTGCTCTTCCTGGGACCCGACACATCAAGGGTATTCAGTACACATTTGGTGAGCAGATATAATATAAATATTATCCCAGAGAAATCAACTCCTTAGAGTCTATAAGACACTAACTACATAGTACCTTACACAGAGTGAATGTTCCCAGAAACCAAACTGTCACCCAAGACCTTTGCTGGTGTTTTCTTTCTTACTGCATTGTACTCAGCAAATGACACCTGTCTTCCCAGAATGCTGCCCTCCTGGTTCTTAGTCACTTCTCCACTGACCATGTAAATACATTGGCTGAGAACATCAGAGGGAAGATTTTTTTTTTTTTTTTTGTAGAGACAGAATCTCACTTTATCACCCTCAGTAGAGTGCCATGGCATCACACAGCTCACAGCAACCTCCAACTCCTGGGCTTGGCAATTATCTTGCCTCAGCCTCCCGAGTAGCTGGGACTACAGGCGCCTGCCACAACGCCCAGCAATTTTTTTTTGTTGCAGTTTGGCTAGGGCCGGGTTTGAACCCACCTTCCTTGGTATATGGGGTCAGCACCTTATTCACTGAGCCACAGGCGCCCCCCAGAGGGAAGATATTTTGATAGAAAATGTTTGAAATGTTGGATAGAATAAACTAGTGTTTCAAAATGAAGAAATTAAAACAAAGAAAGGGCAGCTCTGGTATCGTGAGAGTTCATCTAAAAGTCCTTCCACAGCTGAAACCCTGAGATAATACTTCATGTGTGTAGCAAAGAGTCTGAAGGGATAGAAACCCATGGCTATGTCTGCAGACTTGTGTGATGGCATTCATACCTGAAGCTATGAATCTGATGACCCCCAGCTCTCTTTGGTTAGAGTGAAAGCTGAGGATGGGAGGAGAACCAATCTTTCTTCCATTTAATGGTCTAAGACTCAGCTGCCCTTTGATCTTGGAGTGGAGATTCGGCTTTCAGGGAGAGAGTTCACAGGTGGCAAGATGTAAACAAAACAATATCCCGGGGCCTTTGTCAGGCCTTTGGAAAACAAAGTGGAAACATGGTTGGCTCCTGAGCTAACCAAGCTGATCAGACATTCAATAATGAATCTGACACACAGCAAAGTCTTCACACCCTCCGGCACTCACAGGGGTCTACACCGGAGTGATGTCCTTCCAAAGGGGTCACTGGATTTCCCTTGGCGTGACCTTCTAGTAGAACAATGTTTTTTTCTTGTGCACGAGGCTTTAATAACTAAAAAGAAAATGTGCACCCCTGCCCTGGCTTTACCACCGTGCATTTCCCACGCAGTCTCAGAGTTCATCCCAGAGCGAATTCTATGGGACTGATGTGGGAAGAATTAAGAAATAATAAATGATTCATTTGTGTTCCCTTTTTTTTCAGTAGGCATCAAGAGTACAAAGAGGGAATGAATTTAGGTACTTTTGAAGTCTTTTTCCATTTTATTCTTACAGAGGGACAGGGGCTGATGCTGTTTCCAGAGAACCTGTCCTGTCCACAGTCCTATGCCAAGGTGCCTTCCTGGAGCCTCTACCTGGGCCTCCGAGGGCCTGGCAGCAAGTAAAAGAAGGAGCTCTGCATGGAGGAAAGGTAGGTTTCATTAGCTGTTGGTTCAGAGGGAGCCCAGTGGTCAGAGGCAGAGGACGGACTCGTCTCTTTCACTCACATCACGGCCAGAAGCTCTTCTTTCTTTCTTCAGTACAGACTTACTCCTGGCCTCTCCCCTGTTATCCTATGAATTCCTTTGGAGCAAGAAACAGTATTTGTGTATTTTGAAAAGTCAAGGGCCTGTGTTAAATGTTCCTACCTCTGAGAGAAAGCACATTGCCCTCCTCATTGTCGAGCCAGGGAAGACACCCCAGCCCTGCTGTGTGCTCAGGACTTCACCCAGGCCTGCTCAGTGCCAGGCTTTCCCCTCCACGCCAGGCCCCTGAGAGCCAGCAGCGGGGCTCAGCTGCAGTTAATTTTCATTTGCTGTTTGTATATAAATGCTTTTAGTACTTAAACTAAATTCAGATCAATTAAACTAATGTTGTTTGACATAATATTCCTTGTTCCAGAATCAATATCCCTTCATTTGACAGACTTATTCTTGAATTCAGGATGTTTATTGTTCTTAAAGCTTACCTATAGACCTGGTTTTTGTCTTTAATGATATAAAACAGCTCTTCCTCACATACTGTACGCCAGCATGTAATGGGGTTCACATTTCTCTGGTAAATATCTTTAATTGTACCATCATGCCTTTTAATCTCGGAAGCACGTGACCACACTTCCTCGGCCTTCATTTGTCTCCTTGGTTTTAAAAGCATTTCTTCAGCAGTGTCTGTTGGAAGAGCCAGATTGCGATTTGTGGGCCAGCGCTCCCTGTTTCCAAAGAGCAGGGCTGACTGTGTCCTCCCTGCCCAGCGACTGGACTGTGGATGCTGATTCTTCACCCGAACCCCACCTCCCCCTCTGCCCCTCCCCAGTCATCATAAAGTAACATGCGGCCACTAAAACCCGCCACATTTTCTCATGTGGTTCCCCCATGCCCTGCAGCTCTTCTTCACCCTGCCTTTGGCTCTTATAAATCTTGTTCTGTTTTCTCTGGCCTCTGTCCAGAGACAGGCCTTGCTGGGCTCTGGGGAGGCAAGCCTGGGGGTCATTTATCACTTGAACAGTGGGAATGGGGGATTGAATAGTAGTTTTTTGCCATCACCATGGCAGGAGTCTGTGCACAGTTACCTAATTGGAAGAACCTGGCCCCTGTTCCCATAAGCAACCTATCTTGACAGCTTTGCCCAGCTCAGGCTTGCTCAGTTCACAACAGAGTATCAGGTCTGCTGAAAGGAAGGCAGTCTTGGTGCTGGAACAGGAATGGCTTGCCATGTTTTCCTCTTACCTTTTTTTTTTTTCCCAGGCAAATATTTTTCTTTGAATTAATAGTCATTGAAATGATATAAGCTGGCATTTGTGAGAGCTTTAATCAGCCTCTGAAATACACCCAGCTTTGCTCTGTGAGCAGTCTTCAGACAGTACGAAGCCTTGTGAAACCCGAGCTGGGTCTGTTCATCTGTCTTCCTACTGGAAGGGCTCAGCAGAGCGTGCCCAGACCCTGGGCCGGGAGCCACTCTGCCCGCTCCCGGTGCCTGCACATGCACACACGTGTACATGCACACACAAACACACGGTTTGTTTTTCTATATTATTTTTCAAAGAAACATAGATTGAGATCATAGAGATTTTGTTTAACTCGGGAGTCCTTGACTTTAAATATTGCTGAGGTTCTGAGCGGAGGAATGGGAAAATAAATGGTTTGTGCTACCGCATTGGTTGTCTCTGAACTGTACACACAGCTTAACGTTTGCTCTGCCTGACAAGTGTGACTTGCTCTCCTAGGGACTGGTCTGTCTCTATCCATTTTTGTCTTATTTTTCTCTTCTCTCAAATTTATTCTTTCCCCTCATTTTCTTCTCTTCTCTTCCCACCTCTCTCTCTCCACAGTATCCCATGTGGAGTAATATTCCGTGTACTCTGAAGATGGCTATAGTAAATCTTTTGTAAGCGTCAGCTGAATAAAACGGCATTGGTTAATACAAACTGCAGGGAAGTGCTTTCCCACAGGCCCTCTCCTCAGAGAGTGTGTCTCTTCCCGGGAGACACCTTTGAGCATGTCCTTGGTGACCACACGTGGCTGCATTTTGTTTCCATTCCTCCTGATTCCCATTGCCTCCAACTGATTGCTTGGCCTTCCTTTGCTGAGTCCTGTTTCTGAGAGGAGCTAGTTTGACTGTGAGAGGAACTGCTGCCCGGCCACACTCAGGAGAGAAATTTCTGAAGGGCCTTTGGCCTCTCGCTCAGCTCCACCCTGGGAAGGCTGTCAGCAGGGGCCAGAGTGGAGGCCCTGGGTTTAGTCAGAGAAGGCCATGAGGTTCCCCAGCTCTCTCTGACATGACCTAGGAAGGGTCAGGAAGAGGAAGAAGAGCAGAGGTTAATATAGAGACCTCCCTCTGCAGCCCTCCAGGAGTGCTGTGGCCACGGCACCTCAGGGCTTCCCAGCTGGTCAGTGCTCATCTGTGCGTGACTCTTAACACTGGGCAGGAGCAGACTTTAGTGTTTTGTTTTAAATGTTATTTAACCCCCACCATTTCCATTGGAGTTGTAAGGGCTGAGATTGTCATGCCTGTTTCATACGGGAGGAAAATGAGCTCAGAATGGTGACTTCTGCAAGGTCACTTAGCTCGTGTACAGAGGTGCCAGGATTTGGATCTGGGCTTCCGGTGCCTACACTGTGACTTTCTCTACTGCCTGGTACTGCATCCCTTGCAAAGGAGAACCCTCACTCCTGGGCTCTGCCATCATGTTTGCTTCCCCTTTCTGAGAGTACTTGAAAGGGGCTTGAGTCTCAGTTTTAGCCCTGCCCAGAGCCAGACTTTCCAGAATGCTGATCAGAGGCCATTCATGTGGCTGAGCAAAGAGGGACACTGTCAGGATGGGCACTTCCAGGAGCCCTGGAGAAAAACATCCCTTCTGCTGGGGGGCCTATCACCCAGTTCTCACTTCCTAATCAATGTAATGTTTGACTATTTCTGTCTGAAGAACATTTCAGGCATGTTTGGTCCCGTCCAGAATCCGGATGTGAGGATGTGTGTCTCAACTCCTACTTACCTAACACATGTTGGGTGGAGATACAGGTAAGTGAGATCATACATATGTAATGGCCTACTTAACGACAGGATATATGGGAGGCCCTGAGTGAGTGTCAGACTGGCTGCTTTCTAGTGGGAGATTTTCAGGTGACAGTCTGGAAAAGGGATGATCAGGACATCTAGCTCTGGTTTAGATAATAATCTTGTGCTCAGGCTCATTTTATTTGAGTATCTCTAAAATCTGGCTCTTTGGTTTACAGACTTTGAGAAGGGCCCTGGTTTAAAAGACATGAATTCTTAAGGGAAGCTTCTTAAAGGAATTCGAGTTATGAGTATGCCATTTGAATACTTGGTTTATCCGGTTTCTCTCCATGTGAAGAAAAATGATATTCTGAAATGGTATAAAGAAGTCTAGTGAAAAGTATACAGTTATTCAAATATGAAGCATCTCTAAGAATTCATTTTAATTCAAATTCAAATAAAGAATACAACAAATTTCAAAACAATTTTTAATCCATTCCTTTATTTTATTTTTGCCATAGCCCTCTAAGATAGCATTAGTATCATTCCCACCTTGCAGATGTAAAAAACTGAGATTCAAAAAAAAAAAGTGGCTTTTTGAAGGCCAATTTTAACTGGCAAGTTGATATCCCCTATATTCCTTCTCCTTTGTTTCAAAGAATCATAGACACCTGATAAAGATGAAAGAATGTACAAAAGAAACTTTATAAACTAGCATGAGGTTCCCAAGAATATTTGATAAAATTGACACTAAGATTTCTTAATAATGAAGCTTATTAAACAATCACGGGGCTAAGCTTTGGTCAGATATCCAATATGATATGGATCATCCATCAGCTTGCCTATTATGTAGGTCTAGGATTGAGAAAGTTCTAAATAAATATAGTATGTTAACTTTAAAAAGAAGGGAGATCTTAATAACAAAACCAAAAGTTTTGAATGGGAATACAGGGAGTAGGCAATGAATCAGGTAAATAAAATAAATATTGGGGGGGGGGGCGGTGAATGGTGTAAATGAATGTTCTCTTAGCAATTTCCATGAAGGGCTTGGTGTCTTCCCTGGTAGCTCAGGATTGCAAAATCTAAGTCAAATCTAATGCATTTGTCTTTTGCATTTACGAACCATTCTCAATCCCATTCAACATTTGCCTTCCAATAGTTTCACAAAGCAGATTTTGCCTGTAGCACTGTTCTCCTTTAATTATAAAAAGCCAGTGTACTAGCAAGAGAAAGGCCTGCCATATGTTTTTGATTCATTTAGGCTTAAACCCTCAGCCTTCTGTTAGCTACGAAAAAGGCAATATTCTAGAACTCATCTTAATAACCAATGTTAGCAAGAACCCTTGTAAGAAACACGTTTTGATTTTGCTGGGAATAGTGAGAGAGTTTCTCAGGAACGTAACTCCTGAGCGGTTTGGGTAGAATTTGGAACTCAGCCACTGTGAACTGAAAGTGAGGAGTGCATTGTGAGAGGCATAACTTCTTCAGTCTCGACTGAGGATCAATCTTTGTCAAACTGGAGTTAGTTAGGTCTCAGGGGAGCAAGGGGAAGTAGTAATTTAGGAGAAAAAGAGTTGTTACGTAGGGCTGCTATTTACCTTACAGTAAATATGGGGGAACAGTGGTTAATAAAATAGTTTTATATTTTTCCTTTAAAAAATAGCCATAATGTATGAAATATAACAGTATTTAGGCTTTAAAACTAAACAATAGACCTTGTGATTTAATTTTTATAAAGGGAAAAAAAAAAAAAAAAAAGGGAAAGCCTTGCTTTCCTTTCATTGTTTTCAAACTTTTTGCCATCTAGTTATTAATTGGGTTAATTTTTTTAAGAGGACTATTCATCTTTACTGTGAACCTTTTTCCCTCTTGGGCTCATTATGTTAAACATTGAGTTTAACCCACACTTTAAGGGGAAAAGTAATATTTCTGTTGGTTTAAACTGCCAGATTGACTCACATAATGGAAAAATGGCTAACTAGATGTGGGGGAAGATATTTCGGTAAAAACAAACATCCCCAGGATAAGATTAACTTGAGCAGAAAACTTGAGTTGCTGTGGTGCCTCCTTGCCTAGTGCAAGGGTGTGGAAGAGAGGAGTGTGGCTTGCTGGGAGCTCTGCCTTGAGCTGGCCCCTCTGTCTTCCAACCTAAAGTTACCTCTCATTGAAGAGATTCTGAGTAAAATGGAAAAGAGCAAAGCAGTTGGCTTCTTGCCCCCAGTCTTTCTTTTGTTTAATTGTGCTGAATCTGAGCCTGCTGTTTGCTGTGTTTGGTGTGTGTCTATGTATGCTGTGCTGTTGTGTATTTTTTCTCCTGAGTGACCACACAAACCTACATCTTCATGTGGAATAAGTTTTCATGCCTTCCTATGGGAATTTTAGGCCTCCACCTTACCAATATCTGGTGAATAGTCAAAGTTTAATAATAATTACTAAAAATTATTGAAAGAATCTTAAATATGTGGGAGAAAAGGTGAGAGGTGGTAATAATGCCATGGGTAAAGGTGTGTATTTAAGAACTGCATGTTTTACTTCTAATTCTAGGTTTTCCACTTATTAGACATTAGGTTAAGGTTTAGGCCATTTGTGAAGAATATATAAGAATACCTACTTCAAATTTTGTACAAATTAATGAATTTATGTATATAGAAGTGTAGACACTGCATGCATTCAATAAATAATTGCTGTCTGTTTGCTTGTTGGTTTAGAGCAGTGGTTCTCAGCTTTCCTAATGCCTACTAATGCCGTGACCCCTTAATACAGTTCCTCATGTTGTGGTGACCGCCAACCATAAAATTATTTTCATTGCTACTTTATAACTGTAATTTTGCTACTGTTATGAATCGTAATGTAAATATCTGATATGCAGGATGTATTTTCATTGTTAAAAAGGGGTTGCAACCCACAGGTTGACAACCACTGGTTTAGAGCAAAGTCTAGCATTATGCATAGAGTGAGACAGCTTGGGTTTAAATTCTGAACACTTAACTATCAGTTTTGTTAAGTCACTTGACATTTCTAAACCTTTGTTTCCTCATAATAAAATAGAGGTAATGACTTACTCAAAGCGTTGTTGGAAGGATTAACTAAGGGGTGTGTGTGTGAGTGTTTGCTCACATGTGTGATGATGATGTGTGGGGCCCACATCCTTAGTCCTTTTGAAAATATTCAGAAAGCATCTTCTTCAAGGAATTCCAAAGCTTTTGGCTTTTGAATTGGCTTCATAGGCTGTATCTTCAGGGAAGATGAAGAGGAAATCAAGGTTTACTTCGGTCAGTTATATAAGAGGAAGGGAAACTTAATAACTTGGTTACAACATCAATTTCAGCAGTCCTTATATTGGCAGAGCAGACCCAAAACTATCTTGTTCCAGTGACCTTGGTTGAAAATGATTGCCTCTTTATTGTTACTAATCTGCAGAATAGTGAATGCCAGAAAAACTGGCAACTGATAGTATGAAGAAATGATATTTCCCTACACGATATGAATCGTTCAAAATTTGAGTATAAAATGTTGGAGATAAAGTGGCAATAATATTTACTTTTTGATAAAACTTTAGATTTATTCTAGCATCTCCGAAGTTCATTCTATGATGGTGTTACTCAGTTTCTGCCTTGACGTCAAGCCAAATATTGATTTTAATAATCAGCCATTCAACAGTAGGCCCAACTGGTGCTTTTGGACCAATGTGTAACATTTGTCAATAGCTGAAAAATAAGAACTACTCTGTGTTGGTGTCCCATCCCAAGAGCAGCATCCACTGAGATATGTGGAAACTGGTGGTGATCTACTGAAGAAATATAAAGTTAGAAGCAACAGCAAAAAAAGACAAGAGACATAGGGTAAAATTAAAAATGGGAGCTCAGGGATCCATTGCCCATCATGGGATTCCAGCAATGGCCCAGAATGTTTGCTCCACTCTGATTTTACTGAAGTCTATTTGCTCAGAGGGTAAGATGAGGGAGGGGACAAAGACATCAGCAGTTTCTCCAATTGATCATATCAGCTCCTATTGTTATTATTATTAACCTTAAGGGTGGCCTTCAGAAATTGGAAATTGGAGCCTTGTATTGGGAAAGCCTCCTGCTTGAGGTCACACACACAGATTTCTAGGGAGGTGTTAAGCTCTTCTAGTTCTCTGTGGACTCAAACTTCACCGGCCTTAATCTCCTCTGAGGGATGAGTGGGAGGGAGGCATTATCCTCCCATTTCACCACAGAGGATTTTCCTCTGCGATAAGGGATATAAACTCTTCTGCCCATATCTCAGAGCTGGAGCCACACCCTTGGTCTCTGCCCCAGGCAAATGCAAATCTCCATAATGGGTATCTGCTTGGCCTGTTTAATGGGCAGGAAATGCCCTAAAAGATATGTCTTTTCTAGGACTTGCCATAATCTTCTCTATGACCATTACTCTCCTCAGAGTGCTCACAGACCTAGCAGGGTTTTTGTAAGCTGTATCCCCAATAGGCTAGAGTTTCAGAAAAGGCAAGAAGCTTGCTAGCAATGGCTAGCTTAAATGTAAACTAGCTGACTTTTCTTTGTTCTGACTAACTCAGTTTACTTTTTAGTTTTCCTCTTTTTCAGGGCGTGCTTTCCTTTGCCAAGAATGAAGTCTTTGGTCTGCATCCTCCAAGGAACTCTATGTGTGAATATTTTGCTGTGACAGCTGTGAGGGTGATGAGAGTTTTTTTTGGGACCTCAATCATTGCTGCATCTGGGAGTTTGTCCACAGGCTTGTCCTGAACCCTGGCCAAGTTTATTCTCATCTCTGCCTTTACCAGGTATCTGATATGCATTTTCTATTGACTGCTGGTGATGGCATGGCCAGATGTGTATAGAAACATACCATTTCTTTCCTCCTCTGTAAAATGTAGACAGTAATAGTGCATGTGCCAAGGAGTTTAACGCATTTTACCCCCCTTTCTAGTTTTTGGAAAAGATCTATGAGCAAAAGTTGGTCCATTAAACCAAAATATACTGAATACTGAATAGATGTGTATTGACTAGGCTGGTCTACACGCTTTTTTTTTTTTTTTTTTTTTTTTTTTTATACAGAGTCTCTCACTCTGTCACCCTGGGTAGAGTGCCATGGCATCACAACTCACAGCCATCTCAAACTCTTGGGCTCAGTTAATCCTTTTGCCTCAATCTCTCCCAGTAGATAGGACTAGAGGTGATAATAATATGCCTGGCTAGTTTTTCTATTTTTAGTAGAGAAATGGTCTTAAACTTCCAAGCTCAAGCAATCCTCCTGCCTTAGCCTACCAGAGTGCTAGGGTTACCAGCATGAGCCACCATGCTTGGCATGGTTTAGACTCTTATGTCTTCTGAATTCTGTCTCAGGAGGGTAGACTATGGTTTTGGTATTTAGCCATTTCCTATTCTGAGCTGACGAACACTTTTGATGTGGGGGTCTTGAATCTGTGGGTGCAATGTAAGTCTTTAAGAAATTCTGTGACAGTCCTAATACCCCTAAACTTTGAGGGCACATGTCTCTTGGTGTCCCTAGTTTCCATCAGTTGGATGAAGAGAAATTTCCATGTTACAAGTTCAGCATCAGCAGCATTTCCCCTTGCAGAGGACCCTGCTCTCCATGGTCCTCTGCTTGTGTTAGGAAGGCAGGACACAGGCAGAACAGTGGACACTTACTTCTATTTTCTCTCTTCATGCAGAGCTCTTGCGGCTGAATTAGAATTAGGACAAAAAGGGTCTACAAACAGCCATCTGTCATGAGTCAGTCAGGAAAGGAGAAGAAAGAGATCTGATTAGAAGAAACAAGAAGTGGGTTTTGTGTGTACTTTCTACATCAGTAGTTCTTCCGAGTCAGGTGGAACTGTGGCCAGGGGAATGAGTGATCGCTGAAGGTACTACAAGTTTACCTGAGATTAAGGGCAAGTTGAATACAGCCGGTATCTTTTGTTCTAATATTGACTTAGTCTTATTGTCACAAATCAACTATTGATATTTTGGGTCCCCATTAGTCTCAGGGAAGAGAACTAATCCTTCTTTCAAGTTTGTTTATATACCATATTTGGCCGGAGTTCAGGGTGCACTTTTCACCTTGGTCTGCAAGTAGAGAGGCAAACACATGACCTCAGCACTAGAAGCCACCCTGGCTGGTCACTCTCCACTGTTTGTTTAATTTTGCTCTGACTTCTGCCTGCCTCCTAATCCCAGGTATTCGAACATGTTACAAAAAGAAAGAGACTCTGGAGATCAAAGCACTGGTCACAATTTTACTAGGGGGCACCTCTGAAAGCATTTGTAGGCCTGTGTGTATGGCCAGCACTGTGATCTTTAGAAAATACTTTGCTTTCCAAATTGGGGCCAACAGATTTATCACTCTCTGGGCCCCAACCCTCCAGGTCAGTCTAGGGTTATTTTTGTGTATTGTGTATGAAGACGTGGTGGTTCTATTACAGAAACTTGAAGAGCAAATATTTAGAACATGCTTTAGGGATAAAAGAAACTTCTGAAAGCAAATTTTTTTTTACTTTAGAACTTCCTGTAAAAATAAGTTAACTTTATTGTAGTTGCTTGAGATCCTTGTCCCTGGACAGATTCCTCTCCCAGCCATCGTTGTAGCAGTTCAAGATGCTGGACGCTTTTGTATTCTTTGTGGAATTTCAATTTCTGCTTTGAAGCAGGCTAAATCCTGTTACAAAGAAACTCCTGAGGGACAATCTGATTGTTTTGTTTTATTAGTTGTATGAAGTATGTTTCAACAAAGGAGGAGTATCAATATATGCAGTATAAAAATTATCTGCATTCAACTTTTATTTTATTGAAAGGGTGGTGATTTTAATACAGTTTGAGACATGTCTGTTCAAACTTGAATAGTATACAGTTTAGAGCACAGAATTTAGGTTCAAACCTAAAGACTTAGGTTCAAACCTTGACTAATTTTACTATCTGTGTGCCTTTATGTGAGTTATTTTACTTCTTTTAACTTCAATTTTACCCCATCAGTGGGAGTAATATCGGCATTGACCTGATAGGGTGATTAAAAGGGTAAAACAAATGTATGTAAGATATTTCATGTTATATCATACCATATATACCATAGTCATAAATAGTGGTGGATTTTAATCATTATTCACTTTCCAAAACCTGTATTTTGTTTCTTACAGGTGACCTTAACTTTTACTTTACAAAGAAGATTGATGGTCCATGGTTTTTTTCATCTCAAAACAATTCTGTGTATTTATCCATTAATTTTTTTAAAGTGACAAAAAATTAGTGAATTCTTACTTTGTGTCATGTTCTGTTTCAAGTCCTGAATGCATATAGCTCATTTACTACCCACAATAATCATATGTCAACTCCATCTTACTTACAAGAAAATTAAGGCTGAGCAAGGTGAATAATTTGGCATTGTACATTGCTAGGATATGAACAAAAGTCATCTCGTTTCAGAATCTATCTCCTATCACTTGTGCTATCTTTCCTTTGTTCAATGCCTTAGATTGGAATTTTACTTTTATAAAGGATTATCTTTGATATTCATTTTTTTATTCCTACTAGTACTTTGGTAACTTCTTAATGTCCTGGTTTCTCTTAAAGTAAATTATTTAATATATCAATTTTAATAGACATATTCATTATATACTTATTTCTGAAATGATTATGGTTCTTTTTTTTTTTTGCAGTTTTTGACCAGGGCTGTATTTGAACCTGCCACCTCCAGCATATGGGGCCAGGGCCCTACTCCTTTGAGCCCTATGGCACCACAGGTGCTGCCCTATGGTCTGGTTTTTGTCTTGCTGGTCCAGAAACTCTACTCTCTAGGTCACAGTAGAGTAGAAACATCACTGCCTGTGAATAAGAGAGTAGGGAAGGAGTCAGCTTGGAAGATTTGTGGCAGTAGTTCAGGTGAGAGATATTGGCTGCTAGAACTGAAATGTTTTTAATGAAGATGAAGAATAGTAGACGAATTTTGTAATTTCTTTAGATTCATAAAGATACAATAGTTGATTTGATATAGGAGGTATGGGAAATAAAGAGATAATGGATAACTCATAATTTTTTGTTTTGAAAAATCAGTACCGTATGTTGTCTATGGAGAAGAATGGGCTTTGAGCAGGTTTGTAAAAGGTATGAAAATAAATTAAAGGTAAGTGTTTTACTGTTGTATTTTTTTCTATGAGAGTGGGTGGAAATTTCAATGGATTATAAGGGTTTAGGGCTCAATGAAAAGTTTTGGGCATGAACACAGTATATGACGTCATAGTTGTAATCACTTACGGAACAGATGAGGACAGGGGAGAGAAGTCATCAGGGAAAGAGTAGAATCATCCAGAAGATGAGCAGAGAAGAAGATAATAAGGTGTAACAAGAAGAAATGGTGAGTGAGGGAAGAGTAAAATGAGGAATATGCTGTTTCCAGAAGTTCTGTATGAATCCTGGAGATCTTCTGAGCATATGATGCTACTGAAAGATTGCAAACTTTTATACCCTCTGCCTCCACTTCCTCCAGGGCTTCCCTCTCTTCTCTTCCTGACAAACTCCTCCTGCTCTTACCAGGCTTAGTTCAATTCCTCTAGAAGCTTCTTCTGATCCATAGCGCTGTGTCTCCCTCTATCTTAGCCCAGTCATAGGGCACTCAGCCATAGGATAAGGTATGTGTCGTATGAAATCTCTGGTTCCAGCATGGTGAGTTCGTTGACAATAGTGACTGAGTCTTTCACTTTGAATCTCCACCATTTAGCACAGTGACTGCAGAAAAAGTGGTTGACTTTTACTGGTTGAATAAATGTTTGAGTCATGACTACCTTCCCTTTTGAGCTCCAGTATTTGACTTCAAACTATTCAATTGCTACTTGAGAGCTAAATCTAGAAGCCTGACATTGAGCTTTTTCCTATGTCTCAAATTGAAGTTCCTCACCCTTCTTAAGACCTTCTATTTCTGTTTATGGTATCAATACCCTCAAATGCTTCAAGTTGGGAAATATGCGATCACTTTTGACTCTTCTCTGTATCTGGATGGTCAGCCATTATTTCTGTCCATTTTCTTTTCATGTGTCTTGAATCTAAGTCCTGTTCATTTTTCCTTGTTAGCAACTTTCCCAAGTCACGGAGCTTCTCAGATGCAGAGCCAGGGTTAAAATCCATTCCATCTGATTCATTAGGTTGTAGCACCTTTCTGGCTTAGGGTTGGGTAACTGGGATCCTTTGATAATATGGGGAGGAATTCCAAAGAATGCAACTTGGAATTTCGGAAACACTTTGGAAAGGAAAATACTCCATGGATTTTTGTTTTGTCTTATGTTTGAAATATAAACCAACTGTTTCACGAGGCATTGACAGAGAAATAGATGGATGGACTGATTTATTTTCCTCAGTAGAATGCAAACTAATGACTGTCTAAAGATATAAAAGTTTATAAATATAGTACAGTATTTTTATCTGGAATAGTTCTGTTAAAAATTACCAACATCATTAAACAGGGTATTTTCTAACTTCCACTCTCAAAAATTTTTTTTTAAATTAAATCATAAAGAGGTAGCTCGTGTATATATTAAAGCATTTATGGGGTACAATGTGCTGATTTCATATACAAATTGGAATGCTTACATCATACTGGTTAATATATCCCTCACCTCATTTACTTAATTATTGTGTTAAGACATATATACTCTATATTTAATAGATCTGATATTTACCCTTGCAATATGAATCAGCTTTGAGGTCTTTTCAAATTTTTTTCCTAGGATTTTATTCCAGCCACAAAGTAACATTTATAATTCTGAATTTAACATACTTTTGTCTTAACTCTAGGTGATATCCAGTGAATGTTTAGTGACAGAAGGAATAATTGAGTGTGTATATAGCTTATTATGTGACTGTGCAAATACTTTTCAAAGGTTTTCCCACTTTTTCTTATAATTTGGCTGTCAAGTAAAGATAGAGAGGAAGTTACCCTATCACATGGTAACCCTAAGTCACCACTAAACATTGTTCCATTTCTGAAACATAATTTCTCACATTCCACTTCCTGATTGCCACCCAAATTGTGTTTATAACTTTTTCACAAAATCATTGATTCCACCAGTTTATTTCAAAAATCTATAGTTCAACCTTTCACTTCTTGCTGATTAGAATAATTACCACTGGGTGTGCACATCTGCTGTAAATACTATAGAACTGGACAAAAATATATGAAATGACTAATCTTAGACAATGTAAAAAAGGAAGAATAGAACTGTGATTCATGAGAGCAGGGAAAAAAGAGGAGATACCTGTGATTGTCCCAGTTTGATGCCAGGAGGCATTTACTGGAACATGAGACAAGGAGGGAAACTCAAGCAGAGCATGGCAGTCTTGGGAAAGTGAGAGGAACATAGAAGAGCTTGCGTGAAACAGACTTCCAGAAATAAAGGGACAAAAAAAAAAAAAAAAAAAAAAAAAAAAAAAGAAAAGAAAAAGAAAAAAGAAAAAAGAAAAGAAAAGAAAAAGAAAGAAAGAAAGAAAGAAAGAAAGAAAATACACTGCTATAGTTTGAATTTTACACCACCAAAATTTATTTTCCTCAGTACGAAAATAAACTTCATGTTGAAGTTATAACCTCAGTTATTATGCTATTTTGAGATGGGGCCTTTGAAAGGTAATTGACTTTTTTATTTGAGGAATATTTCTTTTCTAAGGGAAGAAGGCTGGGAATTTATTTATTTTTTAATTATAATTTTTTTGTTGTTGTCTGTAATTCATTGAAGGTACAAAGAATTAGGTTGCATTGATTAAATTTGATAGAGAAAAGTCCCTCTTCTAATTGTGTCCCACCCCCAAGGGTTGTGCCATACACTATGACCCCCCCCTCCTCCTATCTCTCCAACTGCTCATTTTCCTACCCCACCCCTAGTATTAGCTCATCTACTGCCTTCATATTAGAATAGAAAAGACTGGATTCTTGCTTCTCCATTCTTGTGATGCTTTACTAAGGTGAATGTATTCACTTCTATCCAAGTTAGTACAAAAGACACAAAGTCCCCATAATTTTAGTGGCTGAATAGTATTCCATGGTATACATATACCACAGCTTGTTAATCCATTCCTGGGTTGGTGGGCATTTAGGCTGTTTCCACATTTTAGCAATTGTAAATTGAGCTGTGATGAACAGTCTAATGCAAATGTCCTTATGATAAAAAACATTTTTTTCTTCTGGGTAGATGCCTGGTAATGGGATTGCAGGGTCAAATGGGAGATCTAATTTGAGTTCTTTGATAGTTCTCTATACTTCCTTCCAAGAAGATTGTATTAGTTTGCAGTCCCACCAGCAGTGTAAAAGTGTTCCCTTCTCTCTACATTCACACCAGCATCTACAGCTTTGAGACTTTATGATGTGGGCCATTCTCACTGAGGTTAGGTGATATCTCAGGGTAGTTTTAATTTGCATTTCTCTGATGATTAGGGATGATGGCTATTTTTTCACGTTTGTCAGCCATTTGTCTGTCTTCTTTAGAGAAGGTTCTACTCATGTATCTTGCCCAGTGACATATGGGATTGTCGGGTCTTTTTTTGTTGATTAATTTGAGTTCTGTATATATCCTAGTGTTGCGTGACCGGAGACGCAAACGAGCAGAAGCTTTGCTGTAGGTGTAAAACTCGCTCCTGTAATTATTAAGTCAAGAAACAGGCCATACACTCTGATATGGTGTATAGCAAAGTTTTTTATTTTAAGTTCAGGTTTT
>CAUYPK010096658.1:0-27621 GCA_963574355.1 Loris lydekkerianus
GAGTTGCAAGTAACACATATGAATATTATGGTAACTTTAAGAAATGTCTGTATTGTATTTGAAGACTGTTTGCCATAAATCTGAAGTTTGAACCTATGTATTTCAATTTGGTATGCTAAAAAGTACTGAACTAATGTAAAACTTTTTTGTTACAATATTGTAATCTCAGTTCAAAATTTAACTGAAAATATAAAACCCTAGTGATTTCTATATAGTAAATTGAACTGTAAAGGTAAAAAAAAAAAAAAAAAGAAAGAAAAAAGGTGAAGTTATAGGTACTGAAATGAGAACACTGATCTTCTAATGATGGAGGTAGACCACCCTGCACCTGGAGAAGTAACACCTTACTCAGGAAATGTGGGCTAGGGAGGGATCTTAATGATTTTTGGCTTCTAGAATCATCCCTAGAGCCTTCCCCAGGAAGGGAAACATGTTGGTGTGCTTCTCCTAAACTGTTGTAAACACCTTAAGTTTAACTCACTGCTGGGTCTGCTATCCCATGCCAGATGGCTGTGACCACAGTGTGATTATCATTCTCCTTAACTCTACCAAAAAGTCTGTCTGGACAGCAGGGCATCTCCCCAGCTTCTACACCTCCTACACAAAACATCTGCCAACACCTCTAGATGTCTTCCTCGGGCCCATTCTGGTAGCCATTGCTCATACATTCCATAGGGTAAATAAATATCACCTGGCTGGTGACAGGGACAAACAAGAGAGTTTTCACTGACTGCCCATAGGCAGGCTCTCTGTAAAGGAAGGCTAGATTTGATTATGCAAAGTGACCCGAGAACCCTAAGCTTTAACAACCGAATAGGAGCCCATGTTGATGGTCTATTGACCTGCATGGTGTAGGTCTCATTTTTGGAGGTCCCAATAACTGAAAGTAAACAACACTTTCTTTTCAGAGCTGCCATGTGTACCCTCAGAACTACCTGAAAGCCAAGCACTATCTTCAGTCTCTCCCCAAACATGGTAACTTACACCTTAGAAGTAAGCCTAAGAGATCTTCAAGTACACACCACTAGTGCATCTCATAGACCTCAGATGACTGTGCAGATTTCTCCAAAATGAAGCTTCCTTTGATTGCCAGGAGGACCTCCTCCAAAGGGCTGACTCATTATGTATACACAATCAGCAGTCATTTATTGCTACAATGGAAGTCATTCAATTAGAAAAAGCAGTAGAAAATTTGTCCTTGACTTTAGCTTAAGTGATGAATGATACCATCTTGGCCCTTGAAGTCATTCAGGTTAGCCTCAACTTCCTAGCCAGGTGTGTTATAGATAACAGCATTTTGGGCCAAGGCAGAGGAGTCTGTCTAGTTGTTAACACATCTTTCGTGCATACATTTTAATGCCTTGGGTCACAGAGAAAAGTCAATTCAGAAACTTAAAGAGTGATACCTCTCTCTGACTCTTATTAAGTCGGACCCTAACAGTTTATGGTATTGGGTCAATGAATTGATTCTGAAAACCTGAGAGGAATATTTGAGGTCAGTGCTTCAGGATGGCCTCCTCCTGCTGCTACTTTAATTCCTGTTGATAGTGGCCTTGATAAGATGCTGCCTGTGACAAATTGAACAGATTTGGTCCCAGGCTGGACCAACCTGTCAGTTAGGTTAAGCAGAGTAGCCAATACAGTGGTATATTTATGCGGTAAACCAGGGGGTAGATATTATTGGGAGATAATATTCCATTTTCTTGCATTTCTGTCTTTGTTCTGGACTCTTTTTAAGGATGTTTGTATAATAGTGTTGGAAGATTGAGATGGTATCTCCCTTCAGAACAAATGGCAGATAATACTTTTTTTATAAAAAATATTTATTTTAGAATAGTTTTCAATTTATAGAAAAGTTATAAAGGCAGCAGAGAGTTCTTAAATATTCTACCCTCAGTTTGCACTATTAACATCTTATGCTACTATGGCATATTTATCTAGGTAAGTTTTTATAATGTGGTCTAAAAGATTTGAGTTCCCTAAGTCCCAGGGTTCCTCCCCTATAATGCAACCCACTGTGAATCAGGCAAAAAATTGGGTCCATATACATAAACCCTAAGGGACTTGGGAGACAAGGGGAGCTAACAAACACATGATTATGCTTGTGCTGCCATGCCATGAGTAACACAGTTCTTTTTCTCTGACCTAGGAGACTTGTGTCTTATGCCAGAATCCATTAAAAGATGGCAGACTAACTTGTTAGCTTGCACACAGGATAAAATCCCAAACCCTTCACATTTTTTGACAATCCCCACATGACTATACATTCCTTGAAGGTATGGACAAGTTCCTATTCAATAAATACATATTGAGTTGAACTAAACTAAAATGAACTAATAATTTAAAATGAATTTGAGGCCAGGGGCCAGGCTGGTTTCTGCATAGAAGTTGGTCATACTGGTTTTTGCTTATTCAGATGAAGGGGAATGGAACATGCTGTACTGGCCCATGGGAGTGAAGCAATCATTCAGGGTTCATTCAGGGTTAGGGGGGTTGGACAGGTCAGAGCTATCTGCAGGGTGTTAGGGAAGTCTAGAGTGAAAATGAATGAACAAAACCTGGTATCCAAAGGACGCAGGAACAGACCTCCACTACTGCAGTCATGTAGTCAGCAGTATGTACAAGGAGGATGCTGCTGAAAGTCATGTCAGCATAGCACAGTGACAGGGAGTCCTGGCAGATCCTGAGAGGTCTGTCAGCCACTAGGAAGGCTCTGGCTCCTGGCCTGGAGTTCAGCATAGGATTCTAGCTCTGAGCTCCAGGTGCGGTGGTTCCTGCCTGTAATCCTAGCGCTCTGGGAGGCTGAGACGTGAGGATCACCTGAGGTCAGGAGTTTGAGACCAACCGGACCAAGAGTGAGACCAGGTCCCTACCAAAAATAGAAAAATTTAGCCAGGCATAGTGGCATTTACATATATAATCCCAGCTACTCAGAGGCTGAGGCAAGAGAATCACTTGAGCCCAGGAGTTTGAGTTAGCACTGCACCCTAGACAGGGCGACTTGAAAAAGAAAAAAAGAAAAAAAGTATGCAAAACATGGATTCGAGAGTAAACAGGGTGGGGATGTGCTTTCAGAAGTAAAATTTATAAGATCACTTGGGAAGGGGGTAGACACAGCATGTTTAATATAAATTATATTAATAGATATTAACATCTGACAAAATTTTTTGGCAGAACTGATTCTCTGGGGACATGAGAGTTTTGTGATTGTGGAGAGGAAGCATGGATTCAACACACAAAAGGAGGGCTGTAAAGCTCTCACTCTGAGGTACTGCAGAGAGCCAGGGACACTGCAAGGAGCAGAGTGGGCCTGGCTCTGCCACTTACTAATGTGTATAAATCACAACATTCTCATCTGGAACTCTCCTTCACTGGGTTACACACATATTAGAACTGAATGAGATTACTACACATAATACATTTAAGCAAGCACCTGGCACCCAATGACTCTTCACAAAACACTGACCATAATGATTACCATTTTTATGAAAAGAATTAGAATGCAAAGAGGGGAATGGAGTCTCAAAAAGGCAGGAGCCACATTACTAGAACAGAGGCAGCTGGTCAGTCAGACACAAGGCTAAGGATCAGGACTGTCCACATGGTAAGCTGAAGGCCCACATGTCTGCTCCAAAGAATGGGGCTCAGACACGGGCAGAGCTCTGAGCCCCAGAACAAGACTGTTGCAGAAACTGAACACAAGCAGCATCTAAAGAACTGCAGGAACAATCACAACCTATTCTCTGTTAAAACACACACACACTTTTAAAACTTCTTTTTTAATGGAGGTAGGATCTTTCTATGTGGTACAGGCTGGTCTGGAACTCCTAGTCTCAAGTGAACCTCCTACCTTAGCCTCCTAAAGTGATAGGACTACAGGCATGAGCCACGGTGCCCTGCCTGAAACTTCTTTTTTATCTTTAGCTTTTCAAAGTTAAGTATCATTAAACACCCAGATCTCACTAAAGCAATCCGTGACATTAAGAACACCCTAAAAGAATACATTTACTTACAGAGTATCTAGATATAGCTAACACTGTATGAAAGCATGAGATAACATTATAGCTAACACTGTATAAAAGCATGAGATAACATTATAAATTTTAAAAATAATCTCTCCCGCTGGGCATGGTGGCTCACGCCTATAATCCTAGCACTCTGGAAAGCCAAAGCAGAGGATCACTTGAGCTCAGGAGTTCAAGACCAGCCTAAGCAAGAGTGAGACCCTGTCTCTTAAAAAAAAAGAAGAAGAAGAAAGAAAGAAAGAAAAAATTAGCTAGGCATTGGCAAGTGCTTATTCTTCTAACTGCTCCGGAGACTGAGGCAGGAGATTAACTTAAACCCAGGAGCTTGGCTGGGCGTGGTGTCTCATGCCTGTAGTCCTAGCACTGTGGAAGGCTCAGGTGGGTGGATTGACTGAGCTCAGAGGTTCGAGACCATCCTGAGCCAGAGTGAGTCAGAGTGAGACCCTGTCTCTACCAAAAAAAGCTGGGTGTTGTGGCAGGCGCCTGCAGTCCCAGCTATTTGGGAGGCTAAGGGCAAGAGAATCACTAAAGGAAGAAAAAAGAAATTAAAAAAAAACTTCAAACTAAGTGAAAGCCAGTTGAAAGCAAAATTAAGAAAAGAAGAAAAAAGCCAGGAGCTTGAGGTTGCCGTGAGCTAGGCTGACACCATGGCACTCTAGCCTGGGCAACAGAGTAAGACTCTCAAAAAAAAAAAAAAAAAAAAAAGAATAAATACAAATAATCCCTTAGAATTAAATCCAGTATATCTGACACTACTGAATCTACCATTACATAAAAACAAACAAACAAAAAACTTCACTGGCTCCACTATTCACTAGCTGTATGATCCTGAGCAAATACCAAGATTCTGATTTGCCAAATGATATTAATATTAGCAACCTCATGAGTTTTGAGGCTTGAGATAATAGAATTGAGAGTAGTTTGAAATAAAAAAAATTTTTTTTTTTTTTGAGACAGAGCCTCAGGCTTTCACTCTGGGTAGAGTGCTGTGCTATCACAGCTCACAGCAACCTCCAGCTCCTGGGCTCAAGTAGTTCTCCTGCCTCGGCTTCCCAAGTAGCTGGGACTACAGGCGCCCACCACAATGCCAGGTTATTTTTTGGTTGCAGCCACCATTGTTGTTTGGCAGGCCCAGGCTGGATTCGAACTCGTCAGCTCAGGTGTATGTGGCTGGTGCTTTAGCCACTTGAGCCATAGGTGCCGAGCCTGAAATCATAATTTTGATATAGTTTTAATTATTATTATGATTATAAAATACATTCTCCAACTAGGCTTTAGAAATACCCAATCCAAAATGGTTTATCCATGTCAGTGGGTTCAATATAGAAAATAAAATAGACACACATACATACCCACCCACCAAGCAAGGGGAATAACTACAGCCCAGAAGTAAAAGAGTGAATTAAGAAAGGGGGGGGAAAGGGATGGGCATGGTGGCTCACATCTATAATCCCAGCACTCTGGGAGACTGAGGAAGGAGGATCACTTGAGCCCAGAAGTTTGAGGCTGCAGTGAGCTCTGCTTATGCCATTGCGCTCCAGCGTGAGTGACAAAGAAAGACCTTGTATCTTTAAAAAAAAAAAAAAAAGAAGAATAAAGAAAAAAATAAAACATTAATTTTGCAATCAAGGAGTCTTTCTTCACACCTTTAAGTTCACTGGGCACAATAAACTATAAAACAATCCAACAGAATGAATTGGTATTAGGGAAGTATAACCATGAGCAAATGTTTTCCATTCATTTTCAAAAAGCAACTTTTATAGGATTGTATTCTAAACTAAAACAAATACCTTCGAACTTGGAAACATTGTTTACTCGTTAAGACATAATTCACCTTTTCTTCACCAGTCAATAACTGTAGGCCCCGCAGGGAAGAATTGCACAATCCTTTGAACATATGGTTCTTTGATAAGAACTATAAAACACTATTTTGGGGATCTTACCAGTCACTTCACAAATACTATAAGATAAACCTCTAGTTCTTTAATTTGATGATTCATTAACTGATTTGGGGAGGGATGAGAAATTATACCTACCTACACCAACCAGACCCTACCTACTTCAGCCTTCCCTAACATCAGTGGAACTTATACTGGAACCCCCCTGAAATTCTTGTTAAACAATGTGTATAACTGCGGCCCATGCATGTAAGTTTTGGAAGTTGTGACCTGGGTATCTGCATTTTAATAGGACCTCACTAAATTTGGTACATCATTGCTCTAGAACTTGTCATTCTTCTGAACCTCTGTGGCACAGCTGTGTTACTCACTTAGTAGCTAGGGTGTATTAGCATAGATTCATTCGTGCAATGAATGTTTTTAGATGTCTACTGTGTATCCAGCACCATACTAAAAACTTTGCTATCATTTTTTGGCTTGTCTACCTTTCTTTTTTTTTTTTTTTTTTTTGTAGAAACATAGTCTCCCTTTATGGCCCTCAGTAGAGTGCTATGGCGTCACAGCTCACAACAACCTCCAACTCCTGGGCTTAGGCGATTCTCTTGCCTCAGCCTCCTGAGTAGCTGGGATTACAGGTGCCCGCCACAACACCCAGCTATGTTTTGTTGCAGTTCACCAGGGCTGGGTTTGAACTTGCCACCCCCACCCTCGGTATACGGGGCCAGCACACTACTCACTGAGCCACAGGCACTGCCCACCAGCAACTAAATTCAAAGCCCCTTTGTGATAGGGATCCTAAGTAAACATTTCTTTGTAGTCCTACAGACTGATAACAATGGTACCCTCCCCATCCAGGGTCCCACATAGGGTCCAGTTTCCTCCTTTTCCTAATAGAACCACAGTTTTGTTCAGAGACCTGTCTGTCTAGCCAACTATTTCACAGAAACTGTCAAAAATGGTTCTTATGTATGAAGGCAATGCCATTTCCCTAATGTGGGTTCCTACTGCCTTTGAATTCATGTCCAAGCTCCCTGGCCTAGTGAGCCTCCAAAATTAGACCCAACATAATCTTGTTAGGCATGACTCCAAATAAGCCTGGATAAAAACTCTGCAATTCAGACAGGCTCAAGTTTGCTCTCCATCACCCACACAGCCCTTAGAGTTTCCTCCCTTCAGACTTGGGTCTGTATTAGTTTGCTCTTTGCTTCTTTCTTATCTCCACCTACTAAAACTGAATTAATTTTCAAAGGCTCAAGTCAAAATCAGAAATTTTCCTGTCACCTCATATGGAAATTATTCATAGAAGTAATCATGTTGATGACAATGGCTACCATTCACCAGGTGCTGACTCTGTGCCAGCCACTATAAAATCCCATTCTGCAAAATGTGGAAGATAAAATCTACTCAATGGAGTTATTGTGAAGAATCAATTAGCCAATGTACCTAAAGGTTTGAGCCCAGACCCTGGGCTTTGTGGAAGGTGCTCAACGTAAATTGGCTGAATTATCACTAATTACATCATTGAGTTGTCATAATGACATTTTGCTACCCACTTGAAAGAGAATGAGAACAGAGTTCATGGTATGGGGAGGGAGGGACCCCACCAGTTCCTCCTAGAATCTCCTGGCATGACTTTCTGCACCTTAGACAAATAAACATGTCTTTGTCCCCAATTATATCTATTGTCTGGTGATACACTTTGTTCTTTGTAATTCTATTATGTGTGTCTCTTACATATTCCTTCACTTCCTTGTTCTGGGCACCAGAATGCAGAACTCAGACAGCATTAGGAAAAAAGAAGTTCTTTCCAATGTGACCAGTGGTAAAAAAGCACATGGGCGAACAAAGAGAAAGTTCTTGCCTGGTGGACAGGGGCTCTTCAAAAATTCTCATTCCCTTTAATATCAACAACAAAGTTTCCTCCTAGTGCTGAATTTGTTCTTGCTGTTTCTCAAACCAAAATGCAATTTAAGAGACAGTTATTACATAGGAATTAAATACACAGCTTTCATGCTAAATCTGTGACAATCTTTCCTCACATTCCAGGGCTGGGAAATTAGCAATTTAAATCTGTCTTTGAACCATACTGTGAATTTACTCCTCAAATCTTCTATAAAAGAGACCCTGAAAAACTGTATTAAATTACACTGATGTTAGAATGTTGTGATTTACGTGACAGGTATTAGCTAATAAGTAAATAACTCACTCTTTATAAAACAGGGACAAGGACTATAATTAGAACTCAGACCTATTTTAAAAGCACTCATCTAGTCCAAAGAAAAGGCTTTGAAAAATATGACACCATACATTCATGAATGACACAGGAATTAAAATTCCCGGGAGTGGAAGGTCTACCTGCCCCAGAAAGGGGTCCAGCTGGAATTGCAATCTTCATCTCTTGGGAATTCAAGTACAAATTGGCACATCATGGACAATTGAGCTGTTTCTTGGAAAACAACAGCATTTTCTTCTACTCTGACTTTTTTTTTTTTTTTTTTTTTGAGACAGAGTGTCACTATGTTGCCCTTGGTAGAGTGCCATAGCGTCACAGCAACCTCAAACTCTTGGGCTTAAGTGATTCTCTTGCTTCAGCCTTCTGAGTAGCTGGGACTACAGGCGCCTGCCACAACGCCCAGCTATTTTTGGTTGCAGTTGTCATGGTTATTTAGCAGGTCCAGACCAGGCTCGAACCTGCCAGCCTGGGTGTACTCACTGAGTACGGGCGCCAAGCCTACCCTCAAATTTCTTTATGGACAAGACTCCTTACCTTACTTTATCCCCAAATCACCCAGGATGCTTATTAAAAATAAAGATTGCCACATTCTATACAAGGCTTGGAGATCTGTATTTTTTACAAACACCCAGGTTTTGGCTGATTCAACCCTCAATCCACAGTCACAGTCCGAGCCTACCCTCAAATTTCTTTATGGACAAGACTCCTTACCTTACTTTATCCCCAAATCACCCAGGGTGCTTATTAAAAATAAAGATTCCCACATTCTATACAAGGCTTGGGGATCTGTATTTTTTACAAACACCCAGGTTTTGGCTGATTCAACCCTCAATCCACAGTCACTTTGCAGAAATAGGTTGTTTGTTGTGCTTTGGGAACAGACCCTCTCTCTTTCTGAAGCATGTCCCTAGTCATGCTGCCAATGCCCAACTTGGTCATCTGCATCATCAGAATTTTACCTTCTATGTTAGACAAATGAATGAAGTTCATTTTATGGAGCGCCAAAGGAAAACTGTTTCTTGAGTTTTTATCTGTGAATCTCAATGCCTTAATCATTTTTTAATTTCCATGATTCCTTTTCAGAATGATAAGGAATTAAAAGGATACCAATTATACTTAAAAATTGCTATCAAAAAATGTGAAACAATATTATATATTCTTCATTAACACATTAAAAGCCAAAATCTAGAAGTAGGTCTAGTTGTTTCCTTAATTTCAAAATTTGATGAGCATGAATATTTTGAAATAGCCATAGCAACTGTAATGTTATACAAAAATAGCTGTGATGATGGGCAGCGCCTGTGGCTCAGTGGGTAGGGCACTGGATCCATATACCGAGGGTGGTGGGTTTGAACCCAGCCCCAGCCAAACTGCAACAACAAAAAAATAGCTAGTGGCAGGTGCCTGTAGTGCCAGCTACTTGGAAGGCTGAGGCAAGAGAATCGCCTAAGCCCAGGAGTTGGAGGTTGCTGTGAGCTGTGTGATGCCACAGCACTCTACTGAGGGTGAAAAAGTGAGACTCTGTCTCTACAAAAAAAAAAAAAAAAGCTGTGATTTCTATTGGTGATGAAGTCTAGGTAGTGCTAAGGCTTGTTGACAGCATTCAAAATTACAATAAAATTTCAGTTTGATGATAGTGAAAATAAAGATACAATTTCTTCTCCATCCAAGTTCACAGATTCCCTGAATTCAAGGTCCTTGGACTCCAAGCTGCACCTGGATAAGCGCCATGGCAGGGCTTCCTCTACCTGAGCTCTGTGCTATGTCAACCAGTGCGTCCACCAGCTGCCCACTGTAAGCCACAGTACCCAAGCTCCGTGGCCCCGCCTGCCTCAAGGCCTGTAAGGATCTCCACTACTACCTAAATACCTGGCAGCTGCCAGGGCCACTGGCCCTTCTGCTGCTCCTCCTAAGGCTAGGGCCTCATCAACACCTAGGGCCTCAAGCAACATGGTCTAGCATATAAGACTGAGGGCCTTAGAGTTGGGAGCAGGGTGGGGATGGCCCTGGAGCAGGGGCAAGAACTTTGGCTGGGAAGGAAGGCTGACATGGGGTAGGGGCGTGGGGTCCCATCTGACAACCCAATCAGATGCCCTTCTAGACTCTGCTCCTGGGCTGCTGATCCAGCCGCCCCCCCCCACCCACCCACCCACCCGCTGCCGTATCCTTCTGGGCTCACGTTCTGCAAACTCAAGACTGAATCACTCCCATCTTGGACTTCTCTGGCCCTCCTCTCAGCCCATCAGACTCTGAACTGGGTCCTCCGTCCAACCTTCCTCTGTAACCCTCACTGGTCTGAACTGCCTCTCCACTTTCCTTCGTAATCTTGCTGGACAGTGGAACATGAGCTGTGCTAGGAGGGCACAAGGGCGATGGTTGGGAACTCTTCTCTCCCACTTATATGGAGCAGAGAATAATATATCTTTTTTTTTTTTTTTTTTTTGCAGTTTTTGGCTAGGGCTGGGTTTGAACCTGCCACCTCCGGCATATGGGACTGGTGCCCTACTCCTTTGAGCCACAGGAGCCGCCGAGAATAATATATTTTATCAACAGAGCAAATAACTAATTAACTAAATAAATAAATAATTTTAAAAATCATATGACTTGATTAATTGTGGGAATTCCAGGCATTGCACTTGTCAGTGTTGTGCGTTTTTAAGCCATAAGTCTCTGACCCCTTTGCCTGGCAGTAAAAAAATTATGAAAAAAAATTAGGAAGCTTCTCTTTTTAAAGTGCTCTTGTGTCTCCCTCCAGTTTCACCTTTTTCAGTCATGTCTTCAGCTATTCTCCCCATACCCCCAGGATTGTTTTCACTCCACTAAAGAGATTTTAAATTTCTTTTTTTTTTTTTTTTTGAGACAGTCTCACTATGTCACCCTCAGTAGCATCACAGCCCACAGCAACCTCCAGCTCTTGGGCTTAAGTGATTCTCTTGCTTCAGCCTCCCAAGTAGCTGGGACTACAGGCGCCCGCCACAACGTCTAGCTATTTTTTGGCTGTAGTTGTCATTGCTGTTTGGTAGGCTCAGACAGGGCTGGAACCCGTTAGCTTTAGTGTACATGGCCAGCGCCCTAGCTGACCAGCTACAGGCACTGAGCCCTACTCCAGGATTTTAACCAAAGTTTTCTTATGCCTACATTCATATTGTAGATGTTCAGGAAAAGGCAGTTGTGAGAAAGGGTGATGTTCACACACTATTGGAAATATGAAGTAGTACAGCCACTCTGAGGAACAGTAGGGAGGGTCCTTAAAAAACAAAAAATAGAACTACCATATGACCTGGCAATCCAGCCATCCCACTGTGGGGTCAATACATGTATCCAAAAGAAAAGAAATTGTTGTATCAAAGAGATATTTGCACTCCCATGTTTACTGTAGCACTATTCACCATAGCCAACATTTGGAATCAACCTGAGGTTACATCAACAAATGAATGGACAGAGAAAATGTCGTACACCTATACATGTCTACACAATGGAATACTATTCAACCATGAAAAAAGAATGAAATCCTGTCATTTACAGCACCATGAATGGAAATGGAGGTCATTTCAGGAACTGACATAAGCCAGGCACAGAAAGACAAATATCACATGTTTTCACTCATACGTAGGAGCTAAAAAGTGGATCTCATGGCGATAGTAGAAGGATGGTTACCAGGGGGTGGGAAGGGAAGGAGGAAGGGAGGAATGAAGAGAAATTGATAAATTGGTACTAAAATATAGTTAAATAGAAGGAATAAGTTCTAGTAGTCAATAGTCCAGTAGGAAAATTATAGTTAACAATAATTTATTGTATATTTCAAAATAGCTAGAAGAATTGTAATGTTCCCAAAGAAAAGATAAATGTTCGCAGTCACTGATATCCAAATTATCCTGATTTGATCATTACCCAATTCATACAGGCATCAAAATCTCACATGTACCCCCCCAAACATGTACAAATATATCAATAAAAAATGAAAAGAAAGAGGGTAGTTATAATAATGATTTTTGAAGTTTTTTTCCCACTGGGGTCCTCAGAAAAAGATTCTGAGGCAAGAAGTCATGTGAAAAATGATTTAGTGTTCCCAGGAAAAGTCATTAGAGGAATAAGGAAGTGGGGCTGAAAAAGGAAGGGGTCAAGGAAAGGGGGTGATGGCAAGCAGAGTTGGCTCGGGACAGGGGAAATCTCATTTCACAGTTGCCCATTCAGAGGAAAGGGAACAAGAATATGTACAATCCATGCCTGCTAGTCATTGATTGAGGGCAGCCCTTGAAGGGGACAGCTTATAGTCACAGGTAATGTGGGCTCTGGCAAAGAAGGTGTGGCCGCAGGAAGACATCATGCCGAGAACTAGTGCACACCAATAGCATAACTGGAGAAGCATCATCAAAAGAAGCCAATCAGCCATGTTGCTTTGTTTTATATCTGTATGTACACCAAACATACCATTCACTGCCAAAGAGAAAGCAACCAGAAGAGAGAAAAATGCACCATGCTAGGAATCTAGAGGCCTGGGCTTCAGTCACAGTTTTGCCAGAAACAGGCAACATGCCCTTGAGGGAGCCGTTTAGTCCCTAAGGTTCTCAGGACCTGTGGAAACTTAGAGGCAACGTTGAGGACACCAGGTGAACACTTGTTGGTGGGATGAAATCACTTTATTATTTCAGCTTGTTAGGAATTCAGAGCATGGCTGACCTCCAAGCTCCCTTCCTGCTGTGTCTCTAACAGTGAGACATCCTCTCATTTTCCCTGTTTCTGTTATTATTCTGGGGGTGTTGACTTTTGTGATTCAGCTCTTCAGAGGGAACCCATGACAGTCATGTGAAATGTGTTTAATTTTGTACAATTTAATTGTATATTAGTAACAGCATTTACTAGATGACTCTGCTTTTCCAATGATACTGGAAAGGAAATAATCATTCACGATTTTTTTTCTAGAAGATGTAAAAGAACAGAATATAAATAACTGTTCTTTGTGAGTATGCATTCATGTTGTAATAAAAAAAATTGCAGAAGGTTTTTTGCAAAAATGTATAAATAAATGATCTTTTTCTTTTTTCTGCTCAGGATGAGATTTGCGAGGTTAGATTTATACTCTACTTTTAGGATTTGCAACAGGGATGCACTTTTGCCATTTGAGGCAGAGCTGGGTATGAAGAATGTGATTCTCCCAAATACAATGGATATAAAGATGTGGCACCCAAGTCATCCTTCAAGGAGGGCATGCTGCCCAGCTGTGAAGAGTGTGGTCAGCAAATGTCTTTCAGCCAAGGTCGGCCTCAGCCCATGAACTGCTTCATCTGAGTTCATGCCCTTCTGAGGTCATACATAGGACAGCCTGCAGCCAGTGACTAAAAGAAGTGAAGGTATAAAGTCACAGCCAGGTGGGCCTTAAAGGAGAACTCTCACAGGCAATACTTGTTCCAGATTTCCTGCTGGGTTCCCAAAGGCTTTGTTGGGCCAACATAGTAGCTAACTTCTTCCTCAGCACAATCCTACTTTCTCTCACATCCTTTTGCGAGTGTTTATCTCTAATAGCTATCTTGCAACCCAAACTTCCAGCAATTCTAACCTCAAACAGTCAAAGCTTGGAGTGGTCCAAGAAAGCAGGCAATAAGATAGTTTTGGAAGCAGGTCACACATCACAGATCTGGCCATGAGGACCCCAACTTTGGTGTCAGGTAGAGCCCAGATGCCATTAGCATGTGTGGCCATTCATTCAATCATTAAATCTTTCACTGAGGTGATCTGAGAGTGTGTAACAATGTGGGTGAATGCACTAGCAGGGACAATGTATCAGGCATTCGAGACTTTGAAGGAAAGGGGAGATGGAAGGATAGTGGGATTGGATGGCTATTGCTAAGGTCACTGATGCTACACAGAAAGTCAAGGAGCAGCTAAGGGGAATAGCCGGTATGAAATCCTTGCCAGAAGCCTTCCAGATGGCATACAAAGCTCTGTCAACCCTGCAATGGTAGCAAAACTGAGGACTAACAGTCCAAGTAGCTGAACTTCAAAAAAATCTATGCTAAAATCAGGGCCCAAGTTAGAAAACCATTAATCCTAACATGGAATGGAGACATGGTGGATGTCTCCAGAGATTTTAACATCTCAGACTCTGATCTTCCTAAGCCATTGGTTGCCCTAGGACTTGCATGATAAGCTCATGAATGAAGTGGGCACAGCGACAGAGATAGAGGCCATCTAACTTCCCTATAGCATATAAAGATAGTTTTCAACTTGCAGAGTAGTGTGGGATAGTGAAAATGTGCAACCTGACATCACGCAAAATAATATTGCTATTGCAAAATTTTTAAATTTATTTTTTAATTGACAAAATATACTATGGAGTCCAACATCACATTTTCTTTCTTTTTTTTTTTTTGAGACAGAGCCTCAAGCTGTCGCCCCGGGTAGAGTACCGTAGCATCACAGCTCACAGCAACCTCTAACTCCTGGGCTCAAGCAATTCTCCTGCCTCTGCCTCCCAAGTAGCTGGGACTATAGGTGCCTGCCACAACTCCTGGCAATTTTTTTTTTTTTTTTTTTTTTTTTTTTTGGTTATAGCCGTCATTGTTGTTTGGCAGACCCAGGCTGGATTCGAGCCCACCAGCTCAGATGTATGTGGCTGGTGCCTTAGCCACTTGAGCCACAGGCGCTGAGCCTACATCATGTTTTCACATTTTCAGGGAGGACATAAAGTTCATGTGCAATTTACCATGTTAAACTATTTTAAATTGCACATGAGCTTTATGTCCGTCCTGTGTGCATGCTTGTGTGTGTGTGTATATATACACACATGTGGAATGTCTAAATGAAGCTAATATATCTACTACCTCACAAACCTTTTTCTTTATAGTGAGAACATTTAAAATCTACTCTCCCAGTCTGGCCAACATAGCAAGACCCCATCTCTAAAAAACAAAACAAAACAAAAAAACATTAGCCTGGCACAGTGTAATCCCAGTGCACACCCATAGTCCTAGCTACTCAGGAGGCTAGGCAGGAGGATCTCTTGGGACCAGGTTTCAGTGAGCTATGATTGCACCACTGTACTCCCAAAAAAATTTAAATAAAAATAAAATCTACTTTCTTGGCAATGCTCAAGAATACATTAGCATTAACTATAGTCACCATATTATACAAGAGAGCTCTTGAAATTATTCCTCCTATCTGAAATTTTGTATCTTTTCATCAACATCTCCCCACTCCACCCCCTGCACACCAGACTCTGTTAACCACCATTACACACTGTGCCTGGCTATTTTATGTCACACAGTGTTTATCCATGAACCTCCAGGTTCATCCATGTTGTCACAAATGACAGGACTTCCTTCTTTTTAAAGGCCGAATAATATTCCATTGTATATATCACATTTTTTGTCCATTTATGCACTAACAGAGACTTAGAGTGATTTTATAGCTTGGCTATTGTGACTAAGGATGCATGCAAAGCAATCATAATAATCAGTGAGAAGAATTATGATTATTCTGCAACTTCTGAAAATTTTTGTCAAAATGCTAAAAACTGTCTTATGTCAGTTATAGATGTGTAGAGGAAATGAAAAACAATAATAAAACTAATATTTATGTACTATTCTATTATTTTTATAGTTTAAAAATGTCCTAGTAGGACATTAGACTAGGGCAGTAGATAGAGATAGTGCCAATGTTTTTACCTTTTTTATGTAAGAGACCAGAGACCAATTCAAAGACTAAAGTGAAACTAGAGCCTTTACCAATCAGCAACCCTCAACCCTTATCTCTAATTGGTGTCTTAATACTCTAACCCAGTGTTTTTCAATCTTTTTTATCTCATGGCACACTTGAAACTATAGTTAAACTTCTACGCACACTTAAATTATGTTGATTAAAAAAAAAAGAATATACTTACTGTGCTTTGAACGTCTCTCAAAAATAATTTAATCATTGATCTTTAAAAATTTTCGCAGCACACCTGTTGAAAATCACTACTCTAAACCAATCAAGTAATTTTCTTTGCCTTTCCTCCATGTCAAATCTTGCTGTTTAACTGTATTAAATTTATATCTTAAGGTTTCTTTTAAACAGATTTAGTGTCAGAAATGGAATCTGAAGGAGATCTCTAGCAGCCCCAGGAACACGAGTGCCCGGGTAAGGCAACCTGCAGAGCCCACCATGCTCACTGCTCTGTTGTTTGTAACTGGAAGCCATGCTGAATTCCCTCTGGAATTGAGCTCTCTGAATTGTGTTTTGAGCTCTTCCTTCACACTTCATTTGAGCAATTCTTAGTCTGGACAGGATCCAGGATCAGATCAGATTAGATTTGATAATTAACTAGATTGGATTCAGTTAGAGGCCTGGGGTGGGTTAATTTTGGCAGGGGGCGCATCTGAATCAAAGGAGTCAGATGCTCCACCTTCTGGGACTCAAACAAATTTTATGTATAAGAATTATGGGCCCAGGACTTCCACATTTTTAGAAAACTGGGTGACCTTTACAAAGATAACTTAGAATTAGAGAAGCCACAATGGGGAAGTTTTAACCTACATAAAATTGTTCACTCGTAAGGTGCATTAGCAAAGGAAGTATCCAAAATGCCTCAAAAGCAAGGGATGCATTTTTAAATTGGTACACAGAAGCATCTTGAAGAAAAGATGAATCAAAAATTATTTCCCTAAAAATTCCCTCTCCAAAAACTTCTTTAAGTAGGTAAATGAACATCTTTTCACGTGAGGATATTGGCCCGGTGTGGTAGCTCACACCTGTAATTCCAGTCCTTTAGAAAGCCGAGGTGGGAGGATTGCTTGAGGCCAGGAGTTTGAGATTGTGGTGAGCTATGATCTCCTCTCTGCACTCTAGCTTAGATGACAGAGCAAGACCCTATCTCTTAAAGAAAAACAAACAAGGAAATAAACAAAAACTGGGAACGAATGTTACAAAAAAGTACGTTACTGTACTTTGACTGAATTAACCCCAAGTGTTCCTTCTCTTTATTGGTCCTTACCTAAATACTCTGAGTTGTTAACCCTTTTGCTCAGATGCACTTTCACACTGAAGATAATGAAAAAAAGAGAAATCAGGTAAATGCTTGCAAACTGAGACCCTCTGGTGAGCCAAGCCTGCCTGCCATAATGACCTTTACTCCATGGTCAAAAACTGAACTTAGAGCCCTCATAAAAGACTTCCCTAACCCAATGAAAATGCCCACAAATGTATTGAGGAATTTAGAAACCTCACTGGAACATTTGACCTTTACCAATTTATTCATTCTATATCAGGACCTGGTGAAGCTTGAAAACAGATGAGCAAAGGAATGGGAAAAACCTGGGGAGGATGTCAAGGACCCTTCAAAACCTCAAGAGAAAGGCCAAATGGAGCTGTAAGAATTGCCAAAAACCTTTTAAATTCAACTCTTAAGATTTTTCCACAAAAAGTTAATTGGTTAGTCATGCAATCTTATAGACAAAAAAAGATGAACCAGCTTCACGTTACAAAGCCTGTTTAGAAATACTGTTTGTAGGCTCAGCCACAGACACCTGAGCTGGCAAGTTCGAATCCATCCTGGGGCCCACCAAACAACAATGATGGCTGCAACCAAAAAATACGTGGGCATTGTGGTGGGTGCCTGTAGCCCCAGCTACTTGGGAGGCGGCGGCAGGAGAATTGCTTGAGCCCAGGAGCTGGAGGTTGCTGTGAGCTGTGATGCTATGGCACTCTACCCAGAGCAACAGCTTGAGGCTCTGTCTCAAAAAAAGAAAGAAAGGAAGGAAGGAAGGAAGGAAGGAAAGAAAGAAAGAAAGAAAGAAAGAAAGAAAGAAAGAAAGAAAGAAAGAAAGAAAGAAAGAAAGACAGACTACTTGTAAAGCATTCTGGATTTGAAATACCACCAAGGGGTGCTTCCTGGGGGGACTGAACTGGCATTAACTGCTCTGTGTATGAATGGACTTTGCTCTGAACTTAGTAGCTCAATTAGAAAATATGAACCAGGTGGAAAGTTACAGATATGATTCAATCAGTGGCCCTACTAAAACATTCTGAAAGGACTCTAGAACAAAAGAAATGTTCATGTCCTAATAGTTACAACATTATAGGAACCAAAAAGACCTCCTTCTACTGTGTGTGTGTGTGTGGGTTTGAGACAGTCTCCCTCTGTTGACCAGGCTGGAGTCCTATAACAAAACCTAGATCACAGCAACCTCAATTTCCTAGGTTCAACCGATACTCCTGCTTCAGCCTCCCAAGTAGCTGGAACTACAGGTACCTGCCAGGACACATGACTAATTTTCCCACTTTTAGTAGAGGCAGGGTCTTGCTCTTGCTCAGACTAGTCTCCAACTCCTGAGCTCAAGGGGTTCTCCTGCCTTGGCCTCCCAGAATACTGGGATTATAGGCACGGACCACTGAGCCCCAAAGGAGCTGTGTATTCTAAATCAAAACCAAGAGGTCTCAAACTAAAGAAACCTCAAGGTGTCTACCTTTATTGTAAACACCCAGGCCATTGGAATCAAAATTGTCCATTCCTAACAACAGCCATCTGTTGGGCCTGCTCCCTTTGGCCTGGGCTGTTTCCCCACAAGATCAAGTGTTCCTGAGGGTTTGACTCCCTGAACAACCACCAACGCTGTTGAAGCTCCAAGGGGTTCTCTGGTAAAATGCTCCCATAATACCCTAAATGGACAAAGGGAAGCTAAGATTAAGGTTAATGGAAAAATCTTATACAATATTGGTGGATACTGGAGCCATGTTATCTACTTTAAAAACCCACCCTCATAAATCAACAAATCCCTCAGAGTAAAGAGAATATTTCTATAGTGGGAGTTTTAAATCAATCCAAAAATTCCCTGGGTCTAAACCTATCCAATGGACACTTGGACTATTTCAGAAAAACATGCCTTCTTACTGCATGATACTGCCCTAGTGAACCAATAGGAACAAGAATGCTCTCTAGATTAAGAGGTCATATACAATTCTCTTCAGAAGGAAAGACTATCTTAGAATTTCTCAGCCCCCCTGAGTCTGAACTGCTCTATTCTCTACAGGCAGACGCTAAGAACATTGAAACTTAAGCTTATAAAAACCTTTACCTTCCTTAATATTTGTGGACTTCCTCATCAACTGACATAGAAAAAACTTAAAGTGCTGAACCTATAAAAATCCAAACAGATCATTTGAAGCCACTGTCTATATTGCCTCAATACCCACTAAAGCCAGAGAGGTTATTCAGGGACTCTCACCAATTGTAGAGAACCTAATTATACAAGCACTTCTAATTTTTTGCTCTAGCCCTAGTAACACTCCAATATACTAATTAAAAAACCCAGTGAATGATGTTGGGTTTTAAACCTACTTGCAGTATACAATGTTGTTAACACCAAGGTTTCCAGTGTTTCCAAATTCCAACACTTTGTTGTCTAATATACCCACAAATTCAAAATGGTTCACAGTGGTGGACTTTTGCTCAGCTTTCTTCAGTATTCTCATTGATAAAGAGAGTCAATTTTGCATTTACATGGAAAAACCAGCAACTTACTTGGACTGTGAGGCCACAGGGGTTTAATAAAGTCTTACCTTTTTCCCCTCAGACATTGCATAAGGATTTGGCAAATTTACAATTCCCTAGGAATTCTGCTCTTGTTCATATGTTGATGACCTACCACTATGTTCTCTTAGTAAGGATCCTGAAATAGATTCAATTTACCTCTTACGACAATTAGGTTACAAAAGCCATAAGACTTCTGTAGAAAAACTCCAATTTTCCAGAGAAAAGTCCATTATTTGAGATATGATCTGACTATAGAAGGAATTTTCTTTTCCAGAAAGAATAAAAACCATTCAACATTTCCCTAGACCCATGACTAAAAGACAACTAGGAGGTTTCCTTGCACTTCCCAGGATATTGCAAATCTTGGGGTCCAAATTTCTTTTTGCTAGCATCTATTTTGTGTGAAGTTGTAAAATCCTTCATCCCAGAGCCTTTATCTTGGGAGGACAACCATCAACAGGACTTCAGGTAGCTAAAACTAGCCCTACAGAAGCTTCCCAAATGATATCAAACCTACACACTGTTCATGAACATGATAACCAGGCTTTAAGCACCTTTGCCAGGGAGTCCAGCAGGTGTCCATGACATCTTAAGCCATAGCAGCTGCCTGGGCACTTGGTGTTCCTGTGTCCAGAGCTCTGAAGGCAAGATCAGTCACTGTTTATTAAGGGTAATTGACCCCAAGGGGTAAGAAGAGGTCAGTGAGGTTATTACTACACCACAGGGGCAGGGAAGACTATGTATAGAACTCAGGTGACTTACACAGGCTGCCCAAATATGCCTGTGAATGAGCAGGTATAGTGCCCTGGCCTGAGACAGGCATGGTGGTCGGGGCTCAGACCTTTCACTAGTGAGACTCTAGGTCAAGCCTCCAGGGACGACTCCAGGACAAGAAGAATGATAGCCAAGGACGAGGTGAATATAGACTGGACAGGAAAGGAGGAAAATGATGTGGGTCACTGGTGGCCCCAAGACCAACTGCAGAGGTGGTAACATTAGTTTGTCCCTGAGAAAGTATATCCATAGAAGAGAGGCCCACAGGATCCTGGAGAAGCTGCTTCCTAAATGTCCAGAGAGAATGGATCCCACAGCATAAGGGCTGGGTTGTGGGAGACCAAGAGATCCTAGGTTGGAGGCGGAAGGGTGGTCAAGACCTCCTTTCAGGGAAGGATGAAACTGCTGCCCAGCTGTTGGGAGAAGAGTCAACAAAAAGCCTCTGGTATTGTTTTCTTCAGGGCTACCACAACTGCAAAACCCCCTTGCCTGAGTTCACACCTTTTCTCTGCTGACCTAGCAAGGAAGAATCATAAACACCCAGCCCTTTCAACTTGACGAGCAGTACTCACTCAGGACTCTCCACCAGGCTGATGTCTTCACAGGGGCTTGTTTCCCAGTCCAGCTTCTACTTCTACTTAATCCTGCCTTTCTCCCCACCCCCTTTTATAGGTGTTGATCCCTAGTAAATCTTATATCCCAAATTCTATCTCAGTGTCTACTTCTGGAAATTCCAACCTGCAGCAATGTTCATCCATATCCTTGAGACTGTGTTAATAAAACAAACAACCTATCACCTAACCTTCATATTTCAATTTTATTTTAGAGATAATTTTGAAAAATTTTTATCCTGTAATGGCAAAGATATTATCCTTGGAAGAAAGCTGATAGTCCTCTAAGATATACCTGGTCAGAGAGCTCCTGTAACCCATGTTATGAAGATCACTACACTAAGTTGTGAGTTACGCTGTCTATTTGTATAATGTGTCACAATTAACAAGGCAATTTTATATTCACCAGAGTGCTTATTCTTCCCAGCCATTCCATGCACTAGGCTGATATTTGTGTTTTCTCTTTAGAGAAAAAAAGACTGCAAAATTTCTAGATATAAATCCCAAAGGGAAAAAAAAAAAAAAAAAATCCCAAAGAAAATATTTCATTTGGGCTCAAAGAGAAAATATAAGATTATTTATATACCTTTTTTTTTTTTTTTTTTTTTTTGAGACAGAGCCTCAAGCTGTCACGCTGGGTAGAGTGCCATGACATCACAGCTCACAGCAACCTCCAACTCCTAAGCTTAAGTGATTCTCTTGCCTCAGCCTCCCAAGTAGTTTAAGTGATTCTCTTGCCTCAGCCTCCCAAGTAGCTGGGACTACGCCACAATGCCCGGCTATTTTTTGGTTGTAGTTGTCATTGTTGTTTGGCAGGCCCGGCTGGATTCGAACCTGCCAGCTCTGGTGTATGTGGCTGGTGCCTTAGCCACTTGAGCTACAGGCACCGAGCCTATTTTATTGACTTTTGAGGGGAGCTTTCTGTCCTGGCTGAGACCTCATTTATAAATTCAGTTTCAGCTCCCATTCCTGATCAAGCATGAATGTTTGTTTCTACCAGGGTAAAGTCGTTTGAAATAATCAGTTGTATTATACATAATTTGTGCATCATTGCTGAACACTTGGGGGGCTGAAGCAAGAAGCCATTCATCTTCTGATCAACATGATTTGTCAACATACAAGGTTTTGGCTGACGCATCCTTCATTTCTTGGTGTGGCTGAGACTGACCATAGGCCTTTGTTGTTCCTTCATCCTGCCTGAAGGACATGGGAAGAAAGAGGAAGGGATGGGGTCCCCTGTGGGGAAGGGTCACAGCTGCTGTATATCCTGTCCCTCAGCAGTGGCCAGGCCTGGTGGGAAATATGGGTTTCTAGACCCAGCCTCAGCGTGGAGAACCAGAGACCCCCTCCTAGCTTCTTCTTCTTCTTCTTCTTTTTTTTTTTTTTTTGTGACAGAGTGCCTTAGTGTCACAGCTCACAGCAACCTCAAACTCTTAGGCTTAAGCGATTCTCTTGCTTCAGCCTCCTAAGTAGCTGGGACTACAGGTGCCCACAGCAGCCAGCTATTTGTTGTTGTTGTTGTCATTGTTATTTAGCAGGCCTGGACCAGGATCTAACCCGCCAGCTCCGGTGTATTTGGCCAGTGCCCTAAACACTGAGCTATAGACGCCAAGCTCCTCCTCACCTCTTATTAGCAGGCAGGATTGCTTTAGCCACCAGCCAAAGGCCGATTGGCCAGCCCAAGAGACAGCCAGATTCCCAGTGTGAGAAACAGAGAAATGGTGAGCAAAAGAAATGAAAAGTAGATTATGGGGCAGTGCCTGTGGCTCAAGGAGTAGGGTGCTGGCCCCGTATGCCGGAGGTGGTGGGTTCAAACCCAGCCCTGGACAAAAACTGCAACAACAACAAAAAAAGTGGATTATGATAGTGAAAAGTTGGCTTACACAAAGTTTGATGTGAGCAACTTAGAAATTTTTCCCCTGTAATTTGTATCTTTCCTGGCCACAAAAATAAATGGTTATGGTAGAAAATATGAAAAAACATAGAATTTTAAAAAGGACAAAGAAATTCACCTATAATCCTGTACCCAGAGATACAAACTGATAATATTTGGGTATATTTCCTACCATTATATGACATAGTCTCTTGCTTTGTAGAGTATTCTGAGCATCTCATAATTTTTCAGGGTAAACCTCTCCCATTGTGAAACTTTCATTGTTTCAAGCAGATTTCGTGGGCATTTCTGAAAACTGCCTTTATCAATGTCCTGACCTGCCATGATCTCGCCATCTTTTCTATTAAGAAGCATAGCATAGTCTCCTCTCCTTGGAGACAGAAAGCAGATTAAGCAGAAGGTAGTCTTCTGAACCTCCAGGAATTGTATAATTCTGGACCAGGACAGAAATGGGCTTAGAGTTCCTGCCTGCTTTGCAGTGCCCGTACGCTATCAGGAGGTCTTGCTACTTAGTCACCTGCTTGGCTTGTCTGCTGCTTACCTGATTCCATTTCTCCACACCTTCACCTTCACCGCAAGATCTGATGAAGTCTCGTTTCTGATGCTAGTTTCTCTCCACCTTTCACACCTGATAACCAGGGTCTTCCTAGCCACCTCCCTATTCTCCATAAACAACACCAGTGAGATTTGTTCTTGCAGTGATCATCTGTTGTATTAGCTGGCCCAACTTCCATGTTTTCATTTCCTATTAATAGCACCGTGGTTTTCCTTCGAGGAGCACCACTCAGCTACACAGATGGGGACACGGTCTGCCAATCAGTACATTCCATCACTTTGGCGACAGTGATTGGTTCAGGGATAGACACATGACTTAAGTTGGTCCAATGACAGTCAGTCCTGGGACTTGTGCCAGGAATTTAGAGAAGGCAGTGTCCTCTTTGTACTGAAGCTTTTAAGATGGTGGAACAAAATCATGGAGTTTCTGGTGGCCGTGGTGTAAGAGCTCCTACTTGAAGTTGAAGCTAACAAAAAGGAAATCAGAGCCATAAGAGAGTAGAGTGGAGACAGAGAAAAAGATCCACTAAATCCTGATGACATCACTTGGATCCTTAGATTCAACTACTCCAAAACTACTTGTGAATCAATAAATCTCATCATCTCTTTTTTTTCTTAAGTAAATTTGACTGAAGTTTTTTTTTTTTTTTTTTTTTTAATCTTAAAATAAACCCGCCCCCCCCCCTTTTTTTTTTTTATCTTAAAGTTAAAAATACTGCTTGGAAAAAATATAAGCAAAAGTCCCAACAAAAAGAACATGTCAATACAACATTAACTGAAGCATCATTCTCCCTAGTAAATATAGTCATTAAGTGATCCGTTGCTTTACTGTATCTTTATACTAAGCAGAAGAGTCCTTGTTTCTGATCATGAGCACAGGGGATTCCTGTAGATAGGACCCTGGCCTCATAGGTTATGCCCTTGCCCAGGATGATCTGCAGGACAGGCGATTCCTGGATTCCTCACAGATTACTCAGGGAGCCTAGATGGTTGTTGAGTTGTATCCACATCGAAGGTCATAGCCACTTGGGACTTCATTCTGGGGTTAATCTGTAGCACATCTCTCAACTGGTTTTCTAGGGCCTTGACCTTGGACTCCAGCTCCCCCAGCTGGGCAGGGGGCCTGATGTTACTCTTCTGAGAAAACTTAGGGTAGAAGGGACATGGCCAACCCTCCTGTGGCACATCTTCTGCATTGAGTATGCAAATTGGAGAAAGTGGAGGTATTCATAGTTCAGGCGCTCAGGATTATCAACATAGTCCAGGCAGATAGAACATCTAATTACTTCTTTAAAGTGTTCAGCCATGATCCTGTCTTTCCTTCACTAGGAAAGCTGTGCTTTCAGCTGTGTCCAAGCACAGCTCTGATTTGGGGGAAATCTATTCTCAAGGCCAAGTTCCTGGGAGTTCACCTCAGCACATCACATGGTCCAAAACAGGGAGAGACAGGTTCATGCAGAGATATTGGCCATTCTGAAATACAAGATGGCAGTAATGAAAAGATGCCTCAAATTCAAGTCACAGAGGTTGCCACGTTTAAGTGCACACAAAGTGTAGGGTATATAATGGCCTTTATTTAAGGTGATCTTGAGACCTAAGCCCACTTTCACTCTCCTCTGCACATCACCCTTATTGCCAGCAACAGCAGCACCTGCTGAGAACAACTTGCTGGTGGTGGGAGTGAGTAGGAGCTGGCACACCGACAATAGACACCCGACTGAGAGATTGTGATTCATTGTGAGAAGCTGCTTGAATAAAGCCTGTCTGGAGACCCAGAGGAAAGACCACTTCTGCTTAGGATCCCCAGAGTGGGGTCACTGCCAGAGCTGAGACTTGGAGGGTCCTGAGAATGATCAGGGGACTAGAGGAAGGGTAGTTTTGGGACAGAGAACAGCCTAGGCAAAGGCAGGAGGTGAGAAAGAAGAGGCAAGTGGGAGGTAATCAAGGTAGAGAGGGTGGAGGGTGCCTTGGGCTCTGCCAGGTTGGGGCTCTACCCCAACTAAAGGGCAGATCAGAGTTGTTCTGGTCTCTGGTGGAGGCATGGAAGGTGGAGAGGCAAAACCCGTTAGCTGTCTCCTCCCCCGCCCCGCCCTCCCAGCTTCTCCCCTCCTTCCTCTGCTTCTCCCTCTCCCCCTTCCTCCACCTTCCCTATCTCTCCTCCTACTCCTTCTCTTTCCCCTTCTTTCTCCTCCCTCTGGCTGGCTTCTTTCTCCCTGCTGTCTTTCCCTTCCTCCCTCCATCCTCTTCCCTCCCCTCCCTCCCCCCTTCTGCCTCCTTCGGGGCATAATTGCCCCAAGAGAAGGCAGAGTCTGATCCCTGCCCTGCAGCGGCTACAATCTCTGACAAGCTTATTTTGGCCAAGAGAGGGCCCTGCCCCACAACCCCAGCCACCCCCTCCCCAACCAGAGGCCGCCATGAAGGGGGGCCACCCATCCCCCTCGGGAGGGAGGTACAGGGAAGCTGCCAGCTCCAGGAGGGACATGAGGACGGAGCTGACTTTCTTGTTATTATTTTTCTCCCCAGGGGCCACAAGTAAAGACTTCTGGGCTTGGAGTCTTTATAGATTCTCATTCCCTTGGCAACCCAGCACTCCTGTCCAACCTGGAGTGTTTAATTACCAAGGAAAAGAATGATTTTTTTTTTTTTTCCCTGAGAATCCATTTAATTATTTGATTGCACAGTAACCAAAGAGTGTGAGAGGCCTGTAGCCAGAAGGGACTTCAAAGCATCACCTTGATGTTGCTGAGTGGGGCATTAATGGGTTCTGAAGGCAGGAGATTGCTAAAGAGAGGGAAAGTATTCAAAGCGCCTCATGATCCTGCCAGCAATCTCGAAAAATGTATAAACACTGGAATGCTCCGTTGGAGAGGGAAGGAGAGTTCAAAGGGACTGGGAGAGTTTTCATGTAAAGTTTAGAGTTTAAGGCGTGACTGTTGGCTACGGAGACTCAGCGTTTGAACTCTTGTTTATTAAAAACAGTTTCCCAGCCATTCAGCGGGTTCCCAAAGACAACAGAGAAATGCAGGCTTCTGCAGCATGGAAGGTTTAAAGGCTTCATTGATTCCTACCTAGTCCTCCCCCTGCACTCCACCACCCCCGCTCTTTTGTGCTTTCTTGCCTTATTTCTTTTTTTCTTTTCTTTTTAAATATATATATGTATTTATTTTTTTGATCAAGTTTTTAAACTTGCACTATCAGAGGAAGCAGATGGCAGAGAGAGGGATGTCCTCCCCCAGCTCGGCCCTGGAGACCATGTTATCCTTCCCCCTGTTCTCCTGGAGGCTGGCTGCACCGAAGGTTCTCCCACCTGTAGGTCCCATGGGAGCCCTGGGTGCCAACAGCTCTTTCTGAGGTGAGGGCTGTGCCTGGAGTCTGGCCCAGCTCTAGCTGGCCCAGCAGGGATGCTGACTGTGGGCTTCACTACCTCTCTCCCTCTCTCTGCCCCTTCTTGTTTTTTTTTTTTTTTTTTTTTTTTTTCCAGACTGGGTGCAGGCAGCCTAGCACCAGCATCTCAGAGAAGGCCTTCCACTTCCCAGGTCTGGTTTCTAAGCCCAGGGACATGGACCAGTGTCTTGTAGCTATCCAACACTATTCCTTGGTAAGGAAAAAGAAGTCATATTTTAATGATGATCTGGGCTGGGCTCACGCCTATAATCCTAGCACTCTCAGAGGCCATGGTGGGAAGATTGCTTGAGTTTAGGAGTTCAAGATCAGCCTGAGCAAGAGTGGGACTCCATCTGTACTGAAAAAAAAAAAAAAAAGTAGAAAAATTATCCAGGCGTTGTGGTGGGCACCTGTATCCAGGCTGTAGTCCTAATGACTTGGTGTGAGGTTGCTGTGAACTAAGCTAAAGCCACTTGCACTGTAGCCTGCGGGGAAGGTGGGGAGAAGAGAATGGAAAGGAAGGGAAGGAAGGAGAAGAGAAAAGGAGAGGAGAGGAGAGGAGAGGAGAGGAGAGGAGAGGAGAGGAGAGAGAGGAGAGGAGAGAGAGGAGAGGAGAGGAGAGGAGAGGAGAGGAGAGGAGAGGAGAGGAGAGGAGAGGAGAGGAGAGGAGAGGAGAGAAGACTTGCATAAACTTAGTTGCTAATGCAGCGGTAGGGTACAACAGGATAGACTCCAATT
>CAUYPK010096662.1:0-39107 GCA_963574355.1 Loris lydekkerianus
TAGAGACAGAGTCTCACTTTACCACCCTTGGTGGAGTGCTGTGAAGTCACAGGACCCACAGCAACCTCCAGCTCTTGGGCTTCTGCGATTCTTCTGCCTCAGCCTCCCGAGCAGCTGGGACTACAGGCGCACGCCACAACGCCCGGCTATTTTTTTTTGGTTGCAGTTCGGCCGGGCTTGGGTTTGAACCCGCCACCCTCGGTATATGGGGCGGGTGCCCTACTCACTGAGCCACAGGCACCACCCACGCCCGGCTATTTCTTGTTGCAGTTTGGCTGGGGCTGGGTTTGAACCCGTCACCCTTGGTATATGAGGCTGGCGCCCTACTCACCCACTAAGCCACAGGTGCTGCCCTGAATTTTTTTTTTTTTTGAGACAGAGTCTCACTTTGTCATCCTCTGTAGAGCGCTGTAATATCACAGCTCACAGCAACCTCAAACTCTCGGGCTCAAGCTATTCTCTTGCCTCAGCCTCCTGAGTAGCTGGGATTACAGGCGCCCACCACAATGCCCAGCTATCTTTAGAGATGGGATCTCACTCTTGCTCAGGCTAGTCTTCAACTCTTGTACTCATAGCCTACCACAATGCCCAGCTATTTTTCTTGTTGTTGTTGTTGTTGTTGTTGTTGTTGTTGCAATTGTCATTGTTGTTTTAGCTGTACCAGGCCAGGTTGGATCCTGCCACTCTCAGTGTATATAGCCAGTGCCCTACCCACTGAGCTGCGGGTGCTGCCCCCTCTCATTGAATTTTTTAATGCATGAAAAAAATGAAAAAAAAAAAAACTCTAAGAAGAATGACTATTGAAGAATACTAGAAATATAACCTAACCAAAGCAAGAAACAGATCATGGTTAAAAAAAATTATGATCCTAACTGGTTTATTACATCTGTGAAAATGGAAATTCTGTGTACCAGAAATTCTAAATATCAGAATTTTTTTGTTCTTTTTTTTTTTTTTTTTTTGCAATTTTTGGCCCGGTTTGGGTTTGAACCCACCGCCTCTGGTATATGGGGCCAGTGCCCTACTCCTTGAGCCACTGGCACCACCCCAGAATTTTGGTTTTTTTTTTACGAGATAAGGTCTCTTGTCACCAAAGCTAGCAAGCAATACTGCCATCATTGTTCCCTGTAACCTTGAACTCCTGAGCTCAGGCAATCCCACTCCCTTAGCCTCCCAAACAGCTAAGACTATGGGCATATGCCACCATACCCATCTAATTTTTAAAGTTTTTTGTAGAGACAGGATCTCAATATGTTGCCCAGGCTGATCTGGAGCTCCTGGCCCCAAGCTATACTCCCTCTTATCCTCCCAAAACACTGGGATCAATAAGAACCACTGCACTGAGCCAGAAATGTATTTTTTAAACAAAATTCACTATCAACAATGTGTTGGCTACATTTAGAATTTATGTAATGCAAGAATTTTCTGAAAAATGCAAGGCGTGTAATCCTTACTAACGTTTTACTATTCCACACAGCTAAGATTGCTGTCTGAGGGGTGACCTCATACCAGAGTCAGTTTTTAATGTTTTCAATTGTGGAGGCTAGTTCATTAGTCATAAGTGAGAATGACAAATGAAACTAGATTAGAAGAGGCTTTGGAATTGGACCCGGGGCACATTTCTCACGGGCTTATAACAAGTTTCCTTCTGTTCTGCTACCTGCCTGCTATGTCTATCCTGATCTTGGACTCTAAACTAATTACAATTCTGTACATTGTATCAATCAAGTTTAATTTTTATGAACATTTGGAGGACTAGTGAGCCTGTACTATGTTAGGATGGTGGAACCTAATACGGTTTCATAACTTTAGAGTCACTTATCAGGACAGGCATATCACACATGTGGTTGGAACAGAACGTGTTGCCCACAGTCATAATAGAAAGAAATGATAAATTTCCCTGAATTCTGTCTAAAAGGTCCATGGGCCATGGTCAAGAGCCTTGCATTAGAGCAATCAGAAAAGAAGTTTCTCCGACCTGTCTTAGGGTATTTGCTCTAGAAGACCTCTGCTCAGTGTAGCAGACCATATGGCTCATGGGAAAGAAAGCGAGAGGTAAGCTCGGAACATTCTGTAATTATGAGAAACACTGGTAATATCTCAGTAATATAACACCTTGGTGATACGGGTGTGGGGAAGGGATTTGGCCAGAGGAAAACATCAGTGACTGGCAGTCTCTACACTTCTGTAAGTAGCTATAGAAGTCAGGCAGGGAGGGCACGTTCTTTCATGGACTTGCTAACTCTGACTCTTTTCGCTTCTCTTACTCAGAGGGCCCTTCTAAGAAGACTGCTAAAATTTACTCTCCTACTAAGATTGTTTCTCTCCCTTGAAGACTGTCTTTCTCTCCCTCAAAGACTCTTTCTCTCCCTCTCCCTTCTGCTCTAAGGCGAATAGCCCTCAGGCACCTAAGGGTAATTGTTCCCAAGCCAGATAGCACAGCATCTGGACAGTAAATAAGCCGGGCCAGAGACCTGGCCAGTCCCAGGCCCAACAACTCAGACCACTTTTTCCCTGAAATCCAATTGGCCGAGACCCCCCTTGAAGTCTGCGCTTAAATTTCATCTTCTCAATGAGGCTACTAATTTAACACCACACACAACACAAACACACAACACCCCCACCCACTCCAATTTGCCTTAGTCTGTTCTCTCTTCTTTATAGTATTTCTCACTTTCTAACATATTGTATAATACTTTGCTTATTGTTTTGTGGATTTTTTTGTTTTGGGTTTTGTTTTATTGTTAGGGACAAGGTCTCTCACTATGTTGCCCAGGGTGGTCTCCAGTACAGTCTCAAGCATTCCTGTGACATCAGTCTCCCAAGTAGCTGGGACTACAAGTCCCTGCCACCACCCTCAAACATTTATTATTTATTGTCTGCATTCCCATACTAGAATTTAAGTTGCAAAAAAATAGGGATTTTTTTGTCCACTGATATATCCCTTGCACCCACGTACCTAGGACAGTTCTCAGCATATTAGTAAATGCTCACTGAAGTTTTGTTGAGTAACTAGATTAAAGTTTGAAATATCCTACTGATTTAAGACCTTTTAGAAATTGATTGGCTCAGCGCCTGTAGCACTGTGGTTATGCCACTGGCCACATGCATCAAGGCTGGCGGGGTTTCAAACCTAGCCCGGGCCAGCTAAACAATGACAACTGCAACAAAAAATAGCCAGAGATTATGGCAGGCGCCTGTTACTATGGTTCCTGTTACTAGGGAGGCTGAGGCAAGTGAATCACTTAAGTGGAAGAGTGTGAGGTTGCTGTGAGCTGTGATGCTATGGCACTCTACAACAAAGAGGACAACAAAGTGAGACTCTGTATAAAAAAAAAAAAAAAAAAGAAAAGAAAGAAAGAAATTGATTGACTCCTCAGCAGAGAGGTGGATTCATGATGCTGGAATAAGAGTTTGAACACTGTGATCTCCAATACAAGGTCCTTTCCAACTTTTTTTTTTTTTTTTTTTGAAAGAGTCTTACTCTTGGGTAGAGAGCACTGGTGTTGTCATAGCTCACAGCAACCTCAAATTCTTGGGCTCAAGCAATCCTCTTGCTCCAGCCTCCCAAGAAACTACAAGCGCCCACCACAATACCTGGCTAGATTTTTTCCATTTTTATTTATATATTTATTTATTTTATTGTTTATTATTTTTATTGAGACAGAGTTTCACTTTGTTGCCCTCCACAGAGTGCCAGGACATCAGTCATAGCTCACAGCAACATCAAACTCTTGGACTCAAGTATTCCTCTTGCCAGAGCCTCCCAAGTAGCTGGGACTACAGGTACCCGCCATAACTCCTGGCTGTTTTTAGAGACAGGGTCTTGCTCTTGCTCAGGCTGATCTCAAACTCCTGAGCTCAAGAATCCACCCACCTAAAAAAAAAAAAGAAAGAATCCACCCACCTGGCCCTCCCAGAGTGCTAGAATTATAGGTGGGAGCCACCATGTCCACCCTCCTTTCCAACTCCTGAGTATGTTTTAGTCCATTTTGTTGTTACTTAAACTTCCTCCACCATAAAGTACATTTCTTTTTTTTTTTTTTTTCTTTTTTTAAAGAAACATGGTGTCCACTCTGGTGCCCAGGCCAGGGTAGAGGGGTGTGTCACCATTGCTCATTGTAGACTCCAATTCCTGTACTCTAGTGATGCTCCCACCTCAGCCATCCAAAGTGCTGGGATAACTGGTGTGACCCATCATGCCTGGCCTTGAAGCAATTTTCTAAACTCATTCTTCAGTCTGATGTTCAGAGTAAAATTACCAATAATTCAATATGCTTTGTGTAAATGATTCATTCCATAGTATATTTAGAATGTACAAAGATAGTACAACCAAGTTTATTGTACAAAGATACATAAATAACTGTAGGCACAAAAGCACAAATGACCTAATGAATATTCATCAGTTATGGTTGCAAATGGTTGTATTCATTTCCTAGTTTGTTGACTATTTTTATCATGAAGAGGTATTGAATTTGGTCAAATGCATTTTCTGTATCAAAATTATCATGTGGGCTCGGTGTCTGTGGCTCAAGCGGCTAAGGCGCCAGCTACATACACCTGAGCTGGTGGGTTTGAATCCAGCCCAGGACCACCAAACAACAATGACGGCTGCAACCAAAAAATAGCCGGGCGTTGTGGCAGGCACCTGTAGTCCCAGCTACTTGGGAGGCTGAGACAAGAGAATCGCTTGAGCCCAGAAGTTGGAGGTTGCTGTGAGCTGTAATGCCACTCACTCTACCCAGGGCGACAACTTGAGGCTCTGTCTCAAAAAAAAAAATTATAATGTGATTTTTGTCCTTTATTCTACTGATTTGATTGATTGATTGATTAATTGATTGATTTTCAGATGCTAAATCAATTTTGTATTCCTGGGATAAGTGACTTGGTATGTTGTACAATCCTTTTTATGTACTGGTTGATTCATTTTGCTATTATTATGGTGAATATGTCTGTTCACCATATTATAAATATGTTCTTATTCACAAAAATATTAGTCTGTATTCTTTTTTTTCTTTTTTGTTTCAAATAGCATCTCACTCTGCTGCTATGACAACAAGGCAGTGGCGCAATCTAGTTCACTGCAACCTCCAACTCTTGAGCTCAGGTGATCCTCCAACCTTGGCCTCCTAGAGTGCTAGGCTTCCAGGCGTGAGCCACAGCACCCCACCCATCTTAACCATTCCTAAGTGTACAATTCAGGAGTGTTAAGTACATTGATACTGCAATCCAACTATCTTGTAAAAGTAAAACTCTATGCCCATTATTAATAACTTTTATAATAGAAATTTTTGCACATATACAAAAATTGAGAGCAAAGTATAATAAAGCCCATGTGCTATCATTCAGCTTTATTAATAGTCAACAGTTGGGAACAACAATTTTACAGTCATTTGAAAAAGACATCTAGCCTGGCATAGTGGCTCACGCCTGTAATCCCAGCACTTTGGGAGGCCAAGGTAGGTAGATCACCTGAGCTTACAAGTTCGAGACCAGCCTAAGCTAGAGTGAGACCCTGTCTCTAAAAATAGTCAGGTGTTATGGTGGGCGCCTATAGTCCCAGCTACTCGGGAGGCTGAGTCAAGAGAATCACTTGAGCCCAGGAGTTAAAGGTTGTTGAGTTATGATTCCAGGGCCCTCTACTGGGGGTGACAAAGTAAAACTTTGAGAAAGAAAGGAAAGAAAGAAAAGAGAGAAAAAAAGAGAAAGGAAGAAAGAGGGAGAGTGGGAGGGAAGAAGGGAAAAAGACTGCTTGACATTGGTTGCAGCTGATTTGAGGTAATAATGAGGTACTTTAAAAAAAGAAACCATTTACTTCTTTGTTTTATTCAGCTTTGCACTACTACAGCATTTATTTATTTGTTTATTTATTTATTTTGAGACAATTTCACTCTGATGCCCTGGGTAGAGTGCTGTGGCATCATAGTTCACAGCAACCTCAAACTCCTAGGCTCAAGCAATCCTCTTGCCTCAGCCTCCCAAGTAGTTGACTGCAGGCGCCCACTACCATACCCAGATAATTTTTTCTGTTTTTAGTAGAGATGGGGGTTTCCTTCTTATTCAGGTTGGTCTCGAACTCCTGAGCTCAACCAATCCACCCATTTCGGCCTCCCAGAGTGTAAAAATTACAGGCATGAACCACTGATCCTAGTCCCTACTACAGCATTTAAATATAGTAGAACCTCTGTAAGTTGACCACCAAATGGACTTGGGAGAACCAGACCGATGCCATTTTAAATGTTAAGTTTCATTTCCTCCAAAATTTTATTGTAAAAGTTTTGCTTTTCCAGTAAAGGCAGGCATTTCCCTGAAATGCTGAGTCACCATGAGTCCCAGCTTCCAATCAGGAACTTCCCTCTAGATCAGGCCATATCGCAGGTCCAGTGGCAGCCAATCCAGAAGCAGTCCCTTTGTTTAAATCGTATACACCCACTTTGCTATGCTACACTATAAAAATCCCCTGCTTCAGCGCTCAGGGCTCCTGGCTTGGATCTGTTGCAGCAGAGCCCCTAAGAGCCTAGGCTCGAGCTTGTGACAATAAAGGCTCTTTTGCTTTTGAATTGGAATCAGCTCCCTGGTGGTCTTTGGGGACTTCATGATCTGGGCATAACAGACTGACTGTAGCTGATTAACACATGGAAATCAATATAAGTAAGTAGGCCTGCTGTACTGATATGTACATGTGGTGTATGTCTGGTCCATGAAAATTAGGACAACTTAAGGAGGTGGTCAACTATGGAGGTTTGGGTGTTTTTTTTTTTTTTTTTTTTTTTTTGCAGTTTTTGGCCGGGGCTGGGCTTAAACCCACCACCTTCAGCATATGTGGCTAGTGCCCTACTCCTTTGAGCTACAGGCACCACCTGTATTTTTTTTTTTTTTTTTTTTTTGTGACAGTCTCTCTTGTTGCCCTCAGTAGAGTGCTGTCACATCACAGCTCACAGCAACCTCAAACTCTTGGGCTTAGGTGATTCTCTTGCCTCAGCCTCCCAAGTAGCTGATACTACAGGCACCCACCACAACACGCGGCTATTTTTAGACACAGGGTCTCACTCTTGCTCTGGTCTCTAACCTGTCAGGTCAGGCAATCCACCTGCTTCAGCCTCCCAGAGTGCTAGAGTTATAGGCACGAGCCACCATGCCCAGCAGCTACTGGTGTATTTTAAGAATATTTATCACATAAGGCCAGGCATGGTGGCTCACACTTGTAATCCGAGCACTCTGGGAGGCCAAGTCAGGAGAATTGCCTGAGTTCATGAGTTTCAGACCAGCCTGAGCAAGTGCAAGACCCCGTATCTAAAAAATAGTCTGGCATTGTTGTGGCTATCTGTAGACCCAACTACTTGGGAGGTTGAGGCACAGGGATCACTTGAGCCCAAGAGTTTGAGGTTGTAGCTGGGCACAGTGGCTCACACCTATAATCCTAGCACTCTTGGAGGCTGAGACAGGTGGATTGCTTGAGCTCACAAGTTCAAGAGAAGACTGAGCAAAAGCAAGATCCCATCTCTACTGAAATAGAAAAACTAAGGCAAGAGGATTGCTTGAGCCCAAGAGTTGGAAGTTGCTGTGAGCTATGACACCACAGCACTCTACCCAGGATGACAGCTTGAGACTTTGTCTCAAAAAAAGAAAGGGCTTGGCACCTGTAGCTCAGTTGTTAGGGTGCCAGCCTCATACACCCTGGCAGGGGGTGGCAGATTCAAATCTAGCCCCAGCCTGCTAAACAACAATGTCAACTACAACAACAACACAAAAAAAAAACAGCTGGGCGCCTGTAGTCCCAGCTACTCAGGAGGCTGAGGCAAGAGAATCGCTTAAGCCCAAGAGTTTGAGGTTGCTGTTAGCTATGATGCTACAGCACTCTACCCAGGGCGACATAGTGAGACTCTGTCTCAAAAAAAAAGAAAAAGAAAGAAAAGAACAGAATATCACATGACAGTCTCTTTTTGTACATTGAATAAAGTTAAACAGTAGACTAATATTACAAGAAAGATTTCTTTCTACATGTTTCTGTTTATGATTCCTCAGGTTTAGACATTTTTAATATTTTTCTCTTTTCTGTAAATTCTTTCATATTTGTCTTATTCATAATTTAACACATGCTGTGCTTGCTTAAATTCAACTGAGTCAAGATTTACTACTGTAGGCAAGATTTACTACTTATGATTTCCAACTTTGTTTCTATAGTTTTAATTTTATGAGAGTTACACATTGCATCTGCAAGTGTTAGAGTTTTAAATATCATCCAGGCATTTTTATAAAATAAGAAAAAAATGCAATAGCATGCTTATTTGTTAAGGTAGTTAACAAATGTGTTAAATTAGTTTAGTACTCATAAACTTTTTTTTTTTTTTTTAGAGACAGAGTCTCACTTTGTCACCCTTGGTAGAGTACTGTTGCATCACAACTCAGAGCAACCTCTAGCTCCTGGGCTTAGGGGATCCTCCAGCCTCAGCCTCCCAAGTAGCTGGGACTACAGGCACCCACCACAACGCCCGGCTATTTTTTGTTGCAGTTTAGCCAGGGCTGGGTTTGAACCCACCACCCTAGGTATATGGGGCCTGTGCCCTTCTCACTGAGCCCTGTGCCCTTCTCACTGAGCCATAGGCGCCGCCCTGTCATAAATATTTAATTACTTTGAAAACAATTGACCGGGTGAGGTGGCTTACACCTGTAATCTTTCCACTCTGGGAGGCTCAGAAATTCAAGACCAGCTTGAGCAATAGTGAGACCTGCTCTCTACTAAAAATAGAGGAACCTAGGTGGATGTCATAGCAGGCACCTGTAGTCCCAACTATTCTGGAGTCTGAGTCGAGGATCACTTGAGCCCTAGAGTTTGAGGTTGTTGTGAGCTATGATGACTCCTAGGCACTCTACCCAGGGAAAGGAAGTGAGGCTCTGTCTCAAACAACAAAAAAATACAATTTGTAGGTTTGATTCCTGAATTTGCATAATGATTGCTAGAAAAATCATATAAGTAATTATAAGTTTAATGAGTTACTCATGGTCAAATAATTTCAAAATAAAAATAAGAAAAATTGGCCCTTGGTCCCGCCGGTCGCCCCTCTCGGTTCCTTCACGTGGCAGCCCCCGCCATAGCCACCACCGAGATCACTGCCACTGGCTCTGAGCAGAAGATGGCTGTGCCTCCCACATATGCTGATCTTGGCAAGTCTGCCTAGGATGTCTTCACCAAGAGCTATGGATTTGGCTTAATAAAACTTGATTTGAAAACAAAATCTGAGAATGGATTGGAATTTACAAGCTCAGGCTCAGCCAATACTGAGACCACCAAAGTGACAGGTAGTCTGGAAACCAAGTACAGATGGACCGAATGTGGCCTGACGTTTATGCAGAAATGGAACACTGGCAACACGCTGGGCACTGAGATTACCATGGAAGATCAGCTTGCACGTGGACTGAAGCTGACCTTCGATTCATCCTTCTCACCTAACACTGGGGAAAAAATGCTAAAATCAAGACATGGTACGAGCGAGAGCATGTCAACCTGGACTGCAATGTGGACTTCAACATTGCTGGGCCTTCGATCCTGGGTACTTTGGTGCTGGGTTATAAGGACTGGCTGGCTACCAGATGAATGTTGAGACCACAAAGTCCCAAGTGACCCAGAGCAACTTTGCAGTTGGCTACAAGACTGATGAATTCCAGCTTCACCCTAATGTGAATGATGGGACTGAGTTTGGTGGCTCCATTTACCAGAAAGTGAACAAGAAGTTGGAGACTGCTATCAATCTCACCCAGACAGCAGGAAACAGTAACACTCGCTTTGGAATAGCAGCCAAGTACCAGATCAACCCTGATGCCTGCTTCTCGGCTAAAGAGAACAACTCCAGCCTGATAGGTTTAGGATACACTCGGACCCTAAAGCCAGGTATCAAACTGCCACTGTCAGCTCTGCTGGATGGCAAGAATGTCAATGCCAGTGGCTACAAGCTTGGTCTAGGACTGGAATTTCAAGCATAAATGGATACGTACACTTGTTTAATTTTAAACTGTTTTGCAGCATAGCTACCTTCAGAATTTAGCGTAATCTTTTAATGTTGTATGTTTGGGATGCAAGTATTGCTCAATATCATGTTAGACCTCCAGGTTAAAGATGATTCAGCTCTAAGGTGTTACCCTTTCAGAGGTACAGAAGAAAACTGATTCCAAAAAAGGTCTTCTCAGCTGTAGACTTGGTGGCTTCTTTAGAGATGCCAGGGTTGTTTTTTGTTTTTTTTTTTGCTGGGGCTGGGTTTAAACCCACCACCTCCGGCAGATGGGGCCAGCACCCTACCCCTTTTAGCCACTGCCCATGAGATGCCAGGTTTCTTTTTTATCTAGAAATGGCTGCAAGTGGAAGCTGATTATGTGTAGGCACTTTGTAAATTCATACTGAGTAAATGAATGAAATTGTGACTTCCTGAGAATTGAACCTTGGTTTTCTAACCCTAATTAATGAGAGGCTCATTGTTTGATGGTGTGTACAAACTTACCTGAAAGGGACTTTTATAGACAGATATTCGTGACCTGTCCTCAGTCCATTATCACCTCTTTTACACCAAAAAGGCTGCAGGGTATGGTAGCTATTTCTTTTGTGCCATTTTTGGGTGGAGAGGGTGGATGTGGTGAAGCCAATAATTCAGGACTTAATTCCTTCTCCTGTTGTGTTTTTTTGCCCTTGCACCAGAGTATGAAATAGCTTCTAGGATCCCCAGCTATAAGCTGGGAAGTCTGTGTGATTGTGATCATATGGACACAACACTCAGAATCTAAATTGGACTTCTGTTGTATTCTTATCACTCAATTTATTTTTTAGCAGTTCAATGGGTATATTTTAGAGTCCTCCATTTTATGTGGAATTAGATCCTCCCCTTCAAATGCTATAATTAATATCACTTAAAATAAAACTTGAATAAAATATTTAAACCTCAAAAAAAAGAGAAAAAGAAAAATCCTTTCACATTTTTATCCAGCAAGAAAAGTAAGTTTTATAGGCTGAGTGAAAGTAAGTTTTATAGGCTGAGTGAAACTCTATCTAAAATATATATATATATATTTTTTTTTTTTTTTTTTCTTTTGTTACAGCGTTCACCCTGGGTAGAGTGCTGTAGCATCATAGCTCACAGCAATCTCCAACTCCCGGGCTTAAGCAATTCTCTTGCCTCAGCCTCCCAAGTAGCTGGGGCTACAGGCGCCTGCCACAATACCCAGCTATTATTTGGTTGCAGCTATCGTTGTTTGGCGGGCCCGGGATGGATTTGAACCCGCCAGCTCAGGTGTATGTCGCTGGCACCTTAGCCGCTTGAGCCACAGGCACCGAGCCTTTTTTGTGGGGGTGGGGGACAGTCTCTCTCTCTCTGTGCCCTGGATAGAGTACCATGGTGTCGTAGATCACAGCAACCTCAAACTTTTGGGCTTAGGAAATCCTCTGCCTCAGCCTCCCAAGTAGCTTGGACTTCAGGCCCCCACCACGGCACCCAGGTAGTCTTTATTTTTTTTAGTAGAGATGGGGTTTCACTCTTGCTCAGGCTTGTCTCCAACACCTGAGCTTCAGCAATCCACCTGCCTCACCCTCACTAGAATTACAGGTGTGAGCCACCTTACCTGGCCAAAAAGTTATATTTCATGTGGGATTAATGTGTGTGTAATGGAAATAGGGGATGCCTCTACATGTTTTTTTTAAGAGACAAGAGTCTCATTCTGTCGCCTTAGGTAGAGTGCTGTGGCATCACAGCTCACAGCAACCTCAAACTCTTGGGCTTTAGGTGATTCTCTTGCCTCAGCCTCCCAAGTAACTTGAACTACAGGTGCCCACCATAATATCCACTATTTTTTGTTGCAGTTTGGCTGTGGCTGGGTTCAAACCTGCCACCCTCAGTATATGGGGCCAGGGCTCTACTCACTGAGCCATAGGTGCCACCCTGCCTCTATATGTTTGAATGCCTAAACTCCATAAACATCTGCAAAATATCTCGGGTTAGAGTGTGTGTGGTAGTTTTAAAACATGTCTATAAACTCTTAAATGCTTCTCCTTAAAAGTGGAGCCTGATTCCTTTCCATGAACACGAATTTAGTGACTTTTTTTCATTTGAGACAGAGTCTCACCATGTTGCAGTAGGTAGAATGCCATTGTGTAATAGCTCCTCTCAAACTGTTGGGCTTGAGCAATCCTCTTGCCTCCCAAGTAGCTAGGACTACAGATGTGCCACCACCCTGACCAGCTAGTTTTCTTTTTTCTATTTTTATTTTATTTATTTATTTTTTAGAGACAGAGTCTCACTTTATTGCCCTTGGTAGAGTGCTGTGGTGTCACAGCTCACAGCAACCTCCAACTCCTGGGCTTAGGCAATTCTCCTGCCTCAGCCTCCCCAGTAGCTGGGACTACAGGTGCCTGCCACAACCCCCGGCTATTTTCTGTTGCAGTCTGGCTGGGGCCGGGTTAAAACCCACTATCCTCAGTATATGGGGCCAGTGCCCTACTCATTGAGCCACAGGAGTCACTTTTTTTTTTTTTTTTTTTAATGAGACAGAGTCTTACTTGGTCACCCATGGTAGAGTGCTGTAGTGTCTTAGCTCATAGCAACCTCAAACTCTTGGGTTCAAGCAATCCTCTTGCCTCAGACTCCCAAGTAGCTGGAACTACAGGCACCCACCGCAACGCCTGGCTATTTTTGTTTTAATTTTAGTTTAGTTTAGTTTAGGAGGCCCAGACTGGGTTCAAACCCACCACCCCTGCTACATAGGGCTGGTGCTCTAACCACTGAACTAAGGGCACCCCCTTTTTTCTTTTTAGTAGAGTTGGGGTCTGGTTCTTGCTTAGGCTGAGCACTAGCAATCCACCCACCTTGACCTCCCAGAGTGCTGAGATTACAGTATGAGTCACTGTGCCCCACCTTATTGACTTACTTCTAATGAGTAGTCATTGTGTGACTTCCAAGACTAGACCAGAAGGACAACTTGAATAAACATCTCACCAGTAAAATGGTCAGACCATTGTTAATCCTCCCCAAAGGATACGGATGACAATAGCATGTCAGTCTCTCTCTCTCTGTGCCCTGGATGGAGTACCATGTGGTTGGCACCTTAGCCGCAGGTGGATCTGTTTGCATCCCCTCATCAGAAGGGGAAGAGGACATTTATCACTTGATTTACAACTTGCATGTTGCAAAATTTAAGAGAAGATTCCCTAATACAATTAGATTATTGTGGTTTGTTTTTTTTTTTCATTTCTTAAATTGTCATTACTCTACCAAAACACATAAACTGGTAATAGAACTCATCAACTCTAATCTTCCACTTCACTGTCCACCAGGACTTAAGACTCATGGATTTTCTTGGATCTTCAAACTAGTTTTTTACATGTTGTACCACAGTGCTTTTTCACTTTGTAACTATGTGAAAACAGTAAAAGCTATAATTGGCACCTTTGGTGAGGAAGTTAATTTTAGTTTAGTATACTCCTTTTGTCATTATGGAGCAAGGTTTCAGGCTGCTAAAGTTAATTCTCCTTTCTCTGTTTATTTCAAGGAGCTCAAGTGCAAAAGAAAACTAGCTTAAGCTGGGTGTGGTGGCCCACGCCAACACACCCAGCTACTCAGGAGGCAGGAGGATGGCTTAAGCCCAGGACTTTGAGGTTGCCATGAGCTATGATGACATCACTGCACTCTAGTCTGGATGACAGCAAGAGCCTGTCTCAAAACAACAATAAAAAAAAAAAAAAAAACACAACACCCCGAACATGTGCACACACACACAGATTTCTGAGACAGACTGTGTTATGGTCCATTCTTTCACTTCCAAGAAACACAGTAGACAGCATGCTTTCTGATTCACCTGTGCAAATTTCAACTTGTTCAGCTTATTGGTGTTGCTGGGAGGGTTCATTTGTTTCCATCTGTGTGGATTTTATGTTTCTTGATTTACGTGTATCTCAAAACTTCTGTAATGACCTACATATATACACACAAGCTTTACAGCTAAATATACAAAATTGTAAAATAAATTTTATGTGAGTGAACTTGTTCATACATAATATCTCTGTTAGAAAACAGAGCAAATGATGATAGTAAAATAAATTATTACAGGCTGGGTGCAGTAGCTCACATGTGTAATTCCAGCACTATGGGAGGCCAAGGCAGATGGTTTGCTGAAGCTCAGGAGTTCAAGACAAGCCTGAGCATGAGTGAGACTCTCCTCTCTAAAAAATCAGCCGGGCATTGGGTCAGGTAACTGTAGTCCCAGCTACTTGGGAGGCTGAGGCAAGAGGATCACTTGAGCCCAGGAGTTTGAGGTTGCTGTGAGCTATGACACCATAGCACTCTACCCATGGCGACAAAATGAAACTCTGTCTAAAAAAAAATTAAAAATTACTAGGTTATTAAGTATGAAATATCTGATTTCCTTAAGTACAAAGTTTGACAGTTGATATCTCTGACATTTCACTATGACACTTCTTGTTTTATTTTTATTGTGAAGGTACATCCTCTGTCTTTGAAATGCACACTTTGGCTTGTGATTATCCTTCAAATATTTTGCAGCAATTTTTTTTTTTTTTTTTTTTGCAGTTTTTGGCCAGGGCTGAGTTTGAACCTGCCACCTCTGGCACATGGGGCTGCAGCCCTACTCCTTTGAGTCACAGGCGCTGCCCTTTTGTAGCAATTTTTATAAAATCATGGATAAGTCGAGAATTTGTGTGATTTTAGAGTATGAATTCTGGGCTCAGCGCCTGTGGCTCAAGCGGCTAAGGTGCCAGCCACATACACCTGAGGCTCTTGTCTCACAAAAAAAAAGCATGAATTCTGTCATGAAACCAATGCAGTACACATTGAACGATGCCCCTCCCCACTTTGATGATTTATTATTGTACAAACTTAGTGTCTAAGAACAACAAACATGATCTCACACAGATTCTGAGGGTCAGGAATTGAGGAACAACTTAGCTGCAGCCTTTGAACAGAAAAACTTTTAGTCTCAGAAGGGGAAGAGGACATTTATCACTTCTTGCTGTCTGGAATCCAAATGCTGTTCTAGTCTGTGTACTCTTGGAATGGGTTCTGAGCCCCTTTTCCTGGTACAGAGCCAAGAGCCAGTGCTGTTCCCTCCCTCACCACCGATCTTGGCATCTGAAGCACAGGCCTTGGTTCTAGGCTTGGCCAATTGGTTGACTCTGGTGAGACTTTGACCATGAAGTAATGAGGCAAAGGCCCGAACATGGCTTACTAAGATTCTTTGTGGCTGCAGCAGTGCTGACTATCCAAAAGATTGGCTGATAATCCACAAGTGTCCAGTGGCTCAAAGCCAGCTCACAACTCATCCCCCACACTGGTGATGCTGGTGGCTCCAGTTCCTGTCTCCTTGGGTTCCGTATCAGGTTTCTATAGGGTGGATCTGTTTGCATCTCATTACCATCCCCTCTGAAGAGTCTTTTCATTACTAAAACTAGGTATTATTCTATCTTTCATCCTTCAGAGATACATTTTTGGAAAAGAAAAAATACACTGTTGGGACGTCTGTTCTCTTTATCCTGTGGGGTTTTCATCCCTTTACTACTGTTTTGGTAACATTTAGGAAGGGAGTAGAAATAAGCTCATGGTGAATTTTATGACAAACTGGAAATTGAAGGAACAGCCCAACAAATACCCATAAACTATAATTAGTATTGAGCATTTTTCTTGTATCTGTGTATATGCATTACTGAACCATTTGAAAAGCAAATTGTAAATATGATCATTCATCTCTGAAACCTCGGTGTGCATTTCTTAGGTATGCGGTCATTCTTCTACATTTACATAGCCACTGTACCATCAGGGTACCTAAGAAATTTGCAAATCCCATTGAAGTTCACATATTGGTTGTTATCTCTCTTTATCCTCTTTTAATCCGGAACAACTTACCCTTCCCTACCTACCATGTTGTTGTTGTTTTTTAGGATGTTGGAGTTTTTTTTTTAATTCTCTCTCTCTCTCTCTTTTTGTTTTTTTGGAGACAGAGTCTCGCTATGTCATCTTTGGTAGAGTGCCATGGTGTCACAGCTCACAGCAACCTCAAACTCTCAGGCTTAAGCGATTCTCTTGCCTCAGCCTCCCAAGAAGCTGAGACTACAGGCGCCTGCCACAACATCCGAGTATTTTTTTGTTGTAGGTGTCATTGTTGTTTATCAGACCCAGGCCAGGTGGAACCCGCCAGGTCCTGTGTATGTGGCTGCTGGCACCCTAACCACTGAGCTACAGACGCTGAGCCTAATTTTCTCTTTTGAAATAATTATAGATTCACTGCAGTTTGCAAAGAAATATACTGGGAAGTCCCATACATCCTCATGTCATTCCTCCCAATGTTCATATTTTGTTGTTGTTGTTGTTGAGATAGAGTCTCACTCTATCACCCTGGGTAGAGTGCTGTTGCATCTTAGCTCATAGCAATCTCAAATTCCTGGGTTTGAACAATCCTCTTGCCTCAGCCTCCCAACTAATTGGGTGACTCTGGGCTCTGGGACTATAGGAGCCCACCACCACATCCAGCTAGTTTTTCTATTTTTAGTACAGAAGGGGTCTCACTTTGCTCAGGCTGGTCTTGAACTCCTGAGCTCAAGCAATCCACTGTCTTTGACCATCCAGAGTGCTAGGATTACAGGCGTGACCCACCATGACTGGCCCCAGTGTTCAAATCTTATACAACCATAGTCAAATATCAAAAAAAGAAATGGACATTGATGTGATCCATAGAGTTTATACAATTTCATTTGTTATACATATTTATGTTTAACTCTATGTAAAATTTAACTTTTTTTGAGATAAAGTCTCATTCTATGCAAAAATTTAATAGCAATTTTATAGAGTTATAATTCACATGCTATAAAATTCACCCTTTTAAAGTGTATAGTTCAGTGGTTTTTTACTCTATTCATAGAGTTATAAAACCATCACCACAAACAATTTTAGAATATTTCTTCATCTCCCAAAGAAACCCTATATCCATTATCAGTCACTCTCCATTTCCTGTTTTCCCCAGCCCCTGGCAACCACTAATATACTATCTCTATGGATTTGCCTATTCTGAACTTTTTATATTAACAGAATCACACATATGCTTCTTAGGATAGTGTTTTCAAAGTTCATTCCTATTGTAGCGTATATTAGTAATTCATCCCTTTCTTTATGGCTGTCTTAGCCCATTTAAGCTGCTATAAAAAAAACCATAAATCAAAGTAGCTTAGAAACAACAGAAATGTATTTCTCACAGTTCTCACCCAACATCAAGGTGCCAGCAGACTCGTCGTCTGCTAAAGGCTATATGTTTGTTCAAAGATGGTGCCTTCTCTTTATATCCTCACCTGGTAGAAGAGGCTAGATAGCTCTCTGAGGTCTTTTTTTCTGAGATAGAGTCTTACTTTGTTGCCCTCCATAGAGTGCTATGGCATCACAGCTCACAGCAACCTCAAACTCTTGGGCGTAAACGATTCTCTTGCCTCAACCTCCCAAGGAGCTAGGACTACAGGTGCCCACTACAACTCCCAGCTATTTTTTGGCTATAGTTGTCAATGCTGTTTGGCAGGCCCAGGCTGGGTTTGAACCTGCCAGCTCCAGTGTATGTCGCTGGCGCCCTAGCCACTGAGCTACAGGCGCCGAGCCAATCTGAGGTCTTTTTTTTAAGAGGCAGAGTCTCACTTTATCACCCTTGGTAGAGTGCTGTGGCCTCACAGCCCTCAGCAACCTCAACCTCCAACTCCCAAGCCTAGGCGATTCTCTTGCCTCAGCCTCCCCCATAGCTGGGACTACAGGCGCCTTCCAAAACACCCGGATATTTTTTTGTTGCAGTTTGGCCAGGGCTGGATTTGAACCCACCACCCTCGGTATATGGGGCTGGTGCCCTACTCACTGAGCCACAGGTGCTGCCCATCTGAGGTCTTTTTGTAAAAGAACAAATTGGATTCATACTGGCTTTGCCTTCATGACTTAATCACTTTCCCAAAAGCCCCACCTCCTAATATCATCACTTTGAGGGTTAGAATTTCAGCATATGAATTTTGGGGAGATACAATTGTTCAGACTATAGCAATGGATGAATAATTCAATGTATGGTTGGTGTATCACATTGTTGGTTGGTTTCTTTCTTTCTTTTTTTTTTTTTTTTTTAGACAACGTGTCACCCTTTCACCCATGCTGTAGTGCAGTGGCCCAATCACACCTCACTGCAACCTCAAACTCCTAAGCTGAAGCAATCCTCCTGCCTCAGCCTATTAAGTAGCTGGGACAATAGGCGCATGCCACCATGCCCATCTAATTGTTCTAGTTTTTGTAGAGACAGGGTCTCACTCTTGTTTAGGTCTCAAATTCCTGGCCTCAAGCAATCCTCCCACTGTGGCCTCCCAAAGTGCTGGGATGACAGGCATGATCCATTGCACCTGGCCACATTTGTATTGATCTCTGCAGCTTAGTAGCATGAAATTCGGAAATATGAGTCTTCCAATTTTGTTCTTCTTTTTCAAGATTGTTTTGGCTATTCAGAGTTTCTTAGAATTCTTTATGAGTTTTAGGATAAGCATTTCCATTTCTGAAAGAAGTCAACTGGAATTCTGGTAGGAATTGCAGTGACTGAGAGGAAACTTAGGGGAATTCTGCTTTTTTCCCCTTTAGACAGAGTCTCACTGTTGCTCTGGCTAGAATGCCGTGGCATCATGGCTCGGCAACCTCAAACTCTTGGGCTCAAGCAATCTTTTTGCCTCAGCCACCTGAGTACCTGGGACTACAGGTCCCTGCCATAATGCCCAGCTAGTTTTTCTATTTTTAGTAGAGATGGACTCTTATTCTTGCTCAGGCTGGTCTCAAACCCTTGAGCTCAGGTGAGCCATCTGCCTCAGCCTCCCAGAGTGTTAGGATTACAGGCATGAACCACCATGACTGGCAAGTTCTGCTATCTTAAAAACTGAAGTCTTCTGATCAATAAATATGGGATGTATTTTCATTTATTTAGTTAATTTGCGTCATTCTGTATTTCAAAAGTATTCTCTTTTTTACTTAGTATATAAAAGTCTCCCCTCTTTTTCTTTAATGCTATCAACTCAGTGAAAAAACTAGGCCAGTTATCCCACAGAATGTTCTACATTCTAATTGTTTTTTCTTTGAGACAGAGTCTCACTATGTTGCCTTTGGTGGAGTGCCGTCCACCAAAGGTGTCCACTACAGGCGCTCACCACAATGATGCCCGGCTATGTTTAGAGACAGAGTCTTGCTTTGTATCAGGCTGGTCTTGAACAATCCTCCCGCCTTGGCCTCCCAGAGTGCTAGGATTACAGGTGTGAGCCACCATGCCTGGCCTCCCAACAGAAGTTTTAAGTTGGGGACTTATATCAACTTTGCCTTATATTAATAAAAAGATAATTCTGAAAACAAGTCAGAGAAGGAACTGAAGAACAGTAACACATGAGACAGGAAGACTAACAATCGTATATTGCTCTTATCCAGAGGAATGAGCATTATTTTTTGCCCAGATTATTGCAATAGTTCCATAATTGATGGTGGTCTAAAATAGAGTGGCAGTGGGGGACCTAGAGAAGTCTATATAGGCTAGGTATGGTAGCTTACTCCTGTAATCCTAGCACTCTGGGAGGCCAAGGTGGGTGGATTGCCCTGAGCTCAGAGGTTTGAGACCAGCCTGAGCCAGAGTGAGACACCATCTTTACAAAAAAAAAAAAAAAAAAAGGCTGGGCATTGTGGCCGGCACCTGTAGTCCCAGCTACTTGGGAGGCTGAGGCAAGAGAATTGCTCTTGAGCCCAAGAGTTTGAGGTTGCTGTGGGCTGTGATGCCATGGCACTCTACCCAGGGTGACAGCTTGAGACTCTGTCTCAAAAAAAAAAAAAAAATAATAATAATAATAAAACAAAATAAAGGGTGGTACCTGTGGCTCAAAGGAGTAGGGTGCCAGCCCCATATGCCGGAGGTGGTGGGTTCAAACCCAGCCCAGGCCAAAACTGCAAAAATAAATAAATAAATAAAAGAGGCAGCTCCTGTGGCTCAGTGAGTAGGGCGCTGGCCCCATATACGGAGGGTTGCAGGTTCAAACCTGGCCCCGGTCAAACTGCAACAATAATAAAAAAATAGCCAGGCATCGTGGCAGATGCCTGTAGTCTCAGCTATTCGGGAGGCTGAGGCAAGAGAATCACGTAAGCCCAAGAGTTGGAGGTGCTGTGAGCAGTGTGATGGCCATGGCACTCTACTGAGGGCAATAAAGTGAGACTCCGTCTCTACAAAAAAAATAAAAAAATAAAAAGAATTCTGGGCTAGAGTAGCCAGGCACAGTGATTTATGCCTATAATCCCAGCACTCTTGGAGGTTGAGGTGGGTGGATTGCTTGAGCTCAGGAGTTGGGACCAGCATGAGCAAAAATAATACCCCATCTCTATTAAAAATAAAAAAATTAGCTGGGTGTAGTTGCACATACCTATAGTCCCAGATACTCAGGAGAGTGAAGCAAGAGGATCATTCAACCCCAGGAGTTTTTTGTTTTTGTTTTTGGTTTTTTTTTTGAGACAGAGTCTTTGTCACCCTCAGTAGAGTGCTGTGGCATCACAGCTCACAGCAACCTCAAATTCTTGGGCTTAAGTGATTCTCTTGCCTCAGCCTCCTGAGTAGTTGGGACTACAGGAACCTGCAACAAGGCCCAGCTATTTTTGTTGTTGTTGTAGTTGTCATTGTTGTTTGGCAGGCCCCGGGGTTTGAACCTTCCAGCCCCAGTGTGTGTGGCCAGTGCCTTAGCTGCTGAGCTACAGGTACTGAGCCACAAGCCCAGAAGTTTGAGGTTGCTGTGACCTATGACACCAAACTCTACCCTGGATGATAGAATGAGACTTTGTCTTAAAAAAAAAACCAAAGAATTCTGGGCTAGAGATATAGATTTGTGAATTGCTTGGGTATAGATAATAATTGAAGGTCAGTATGTTGATGAGATTATTCAGAGCTTCCAGAGTGGAAGGAGGAAAATAAGAAGAGCAAGATGTTATGGAAAACAAAGTGTGAGAAGAGGTTATGGAAAGAAGCTACCTCCAAACTTAGTGGATCAAAACTATCACCATTTGGCTGAGTCCAGTGGCTCACACCAGCAATTCCAGCACTTTGAGAAGCCACTTGAGGCCAGGAGTTTGAGACCAGCCTGGGCAATATAGTGAGACCCCATCTCTTAAAAAAAAATTATTGGGGCTCAGCGCCAGCCACATACACCTGAGCTGGCAGGTTCGAATCCAGCCTGGGCCCGCCAAACAACAATGACGGCTGCAACCAAAAAATGGCCGGGCATTGTGGCGAGTGCCGGTAGTCCCAGCTACTTGGGAGGCAAAGGCAGGAGAATTGCTTGAGCCCAGGAGTTGGAGGTTTCTGTGAGCTGTGATGCCACGGCACTCTACCCAGGGTGACAGCTTGAGGCTCTGTCTCAAAAAAAAAAAAAAAAAAAAAAAAATTATTGGGTGTGGTTGTGTGCACTTGTAGCTTTGGTTATTTAGCAGACAGAGGCAGGAGGATTCCTTGAGCCAAGAATTTGAGGTTGCTGTGAGTTACCTATGATGATGTCACTGCACCTTAGCCCCAGCAACAAAGTGAAACCCTGTTTCAACACTCCCCCCCACAAACTACAATCATTTATTATATTTAGTTTGTAATCCTGTTAGAAATGTAGCCTGTGCTTAGTCAAGAGTTTATTCTGGTCTCAACTGGCCTCCTTGATGAATCTTGATGCAACCACAATCAGTTGCAGATTATCTAGGCAGCACTACTTGTGCAGTTTGACATGAAGAACTGTAGTAATTTTTTGCAGTATACTTTAGAAAAAAATAGCCAACCATGAAAATGCTGCTAAGAGTTCAAGTAGGTCAAATTCCTGTCTCCACTGTTCAGGTGACTCTACAACTGCCAAAGTCATCAATGATAGCCATGCCACTACACTAAGTTCACTAAATGGCTGTAATGACCTTGGCTATTGACATAGCAAAAGTCATATTGCAATGGGAAAATAGGTATCAGGCATAGTGAAGTTGTTCAAGAAGTTTGGCTAGGCCAGGCACAGTGGCTCACCCCTAGTACTCTGGGAGACCAAAAAGGATGGATGCCTGAGCTCAGGAGTATGAGACCAGCCTGAGCAAGAGCAAGACACTGGCTCTACTAAAAATAGAAAAATGAATCAGGCTTTATGGTGGCACCTATAGTCCCAGCTACTCTGGAGGCTGAAGCAAGAGGATTGTTCGAACCCAGGAGTTTGAGCTTGCTGTGAGCTATGACACCATGGCAGTCTACCCAGGGTGACAAAGGGAAACCCTGTCTCAAAAAAAAAGAAAGGCTCAGCGCCTGTGGCTCAAGCGGCTAAGGCGCCAGCCACATACACCTGAGCTGGCAGGTTCGAATCCAGCCCAGGCCCGCCAAACAACAATGATGGCTGCAACCAAAAAAAATAGCTGGGTGTTGTGATGGGCGCCTGTAGTCCCAGCTACTTGGGAGGTGGAGGCAGGAAAATCGCTTGAGCCTGGGAGTTGGAGGTTGCTGTGAGCTGTGATGCCACGGCCCCTCTACCCAGGGCGACAGCTTGAGGCTCTGTCTCAAAAAACAAACAAACAAAAAAAGTTTGTCTAGAAAAGTGAAGATTTTTTTTTTTTTTTTGTAGAGACAGTTTCACTTTACTGCCTTCGGTGGAGTGCCGTGACGTCACAGCAACCTCCAGCTCTTGGGCTTCCGAGATTATCCTGCCTCAGCCTCTAGAGCAGCTGGGACTACAGCCGCCCACCACAACGCCCGGCTATTTTTTTTTGTTATTGTTGAAGTTCGGCCGGGGCTGGGTTTGAACCCGCCACCCTCGGTATATGGGGCTGGCACGCCAGTCACTGAGCCACAGGCGCCACCCAACTGAAGCTGTTTTGAGGGACAGTTTTGTTTTATTTTATTTTTAAGGTAGAGAAGCTTGAAAGTATTTATATGCTAAAGAAAAGTCCATAAAGAGATTAGGTAGAGATAGATAGATATTAGAGAAAAAGTGGATAATTTGCATGCTTGGCATCAATGTTGAAGCTTACCCATATGTGCAGAAAGTCAAATAAAAATATGAAAAATTGAGCTTGGTACACTGGCTCATGCCTATAGTGTTAACACTCTGGGAGGCTGAGGTGGGTGGAATGCTTGAGCTCGGGAGTTTGATACCAGCCTAAGCAAAACTGAAACCCTGTCTCTAAAAAAAAAAAAAGAAAAAACAAGTAGGCAGGTATTGTGGTGATTACCTGTAGTCCCAGCTACTTGGAAGGCTGAGGCAAGAGGATCACTTGAGCCCAGAAGTTTGAGGTTTCTGTGAGCCATGATGCCATGGCACTCTACCCAGGGCCACAAAGCAAGACTCTGGTCTCAATAATAATAATAAATAATATAATAATATAAACTACCATATCTGGGAGAAAGTCCAGAATAATGACATGATTTATATGTGAAAATAGTTGTATTTGTTTTCCATAGATGGATTATATACATTATGGAGTATCCAAATGCCACTTAAGTTTTTCTCCACTGAGAAAAAACTCCTGTAAGCGGCCTCTGTTTTCCTCTGAACCCATGTCTATGCGGGAGCAGGACTCAGGACTATGTGGAATTCCCCCCAAAACAAATTCAAATTCACAAAGTGTTGTACATTTTCTGATAAAATTGGAGTAAAATAGTTAAGTGCAACATATAGTAAAGTACAAATACTTAAGGAGCCATTTCTATTTTTTTCTCAAAGTTCCATTACAACCAGTTGATTAGCCCTAAAAATGTTCTAAATATCTGTACTTTGGTTCTTATTGAAGTATCTGCCCCAGATAAACAGGTCTCTTTACAAAAGACTGTTCTTTTTTTTTTTGAGACAGAGCCTCAAGCTATTGCCCTGGGGTAGAGTGCTGTGGCATCACAGCTCACAGCAACCTCCAACTCCTGGGCTTAAGCAATTCTCTTGCCTCAGCCTCCCAAGCAGCTGGGACTACAGGCGCCTGCCACAATGCCTGGCTATTTTTTGGTTGGAGTTGTCATTGTTTGGCAGGCCTGGGCTGGATATGAACCCTCCAACTCTGGTATATATGGCTGGTGCCTCAGCCACTTGAGCTACAGGCACCACCCCCAGGGAGAGCTTTTTTTCTTTTGCAGTTTTTGGCCAGGGCCAGGTTTGAGCCCTCCAGTATATGAGGCCGGCACCCTACTCCTTGAGCCACAGTCGTTGTTCAATCTTTTTGCTCTGCCATTTCGTTTGTTGGTTTCTGTCTTCATGCTAATTATCTTAGGGTAAAAATATTCCTGCTTCAGTCCCAGATAACACATCTTTGTCTGTCCCCCTCTATCAGAAAAGGAAAAGCTTTCCCCAGAGTACCTCTAGCAGACTTTCCTAGCTATAGGCGCTGAGCCTACTGACTTTTATTTTTTATTTTATTTTATTTTATTTATTTATTTATTTTTTTAGAGATAGAGGTTTACTTTGTCACCCTCAGTAGAGTGCTCTGGCATCACAGCTCACAGAAACCTCCACCTCTTGGGCTTAGGTGATTCTTTTGTCTCAGCCAGGGGTGGCGAACACATGGCTAGAGCCGCATGCGGCTCCCGGCCAAAATGAATTTCGGCTCTTTGCCTCTTATCATTATTTTGTATACTGTGGCTCTTTGCCAAGTTTGGATTTTGTTATGCTGCTTCTGAGGAAGGACCTCTGAGGAGCGATCTCCGAGTGCGTAGTCGAACTTGTTCGCCACCCCTGGTGTAGGTGATTATATATTGATTTCATAGTGTATCGAGTACATTGAATACTTTTTTTCCCCATTCTTGAGATACTTTACTAAGAAGAATAAGTTCCAGCTCCATCCAGGTAAACAGAAAAGATGTGAAGTCTCCACCTTTTTTTATGGCTACATAGTATTCCATAATGTACATATACCACAATTTTTTAATCTACTCATGGGTCATTGGGCACTTGGGCTGTTTCCATGTCTTGACTATTATTAATTGGGCTGCAATAAACATTCTAGTACAAATGTTTTTGTTGTAAAATAATCTTTGATCATCTGGGTATATGCCTAGTAGAGGAATTGCAGGATCAAATGGTAGATCTAATTTTAGTTCCTTGAGTGTTCTCCAAACTTCTTTCCGAAAAGCTCATATTAGCTTGCATTCCCACCAGCAGTGTAGAAGCATTCCCTTCTCTCCACATCCTCACCAACATCTGTAGTTTTGGAATTTTGTGATGTGGGCTAATCTTGCCAGAGTTAGATGATATGTCAAAGTGGTTTTGATTTGCATTTCTCTGATGATTAAGGATGATGAGCATTTTCTCATGTGTTTGTAGGCCATGTACCTGTCTTCATCAGAGAAGTTTCCGCTCAAGTCTCTTGCCCACATAAAAATGGGGTTATTTGTTCTTTTCTTATTGATTAGTTTGAGTTCTCTGTAGATTCTAGTTATCAGACCTTTGTCAGAAGCATAACCTGCAAAAAGCTTCTCACATTCTGAATGTTGTCTGTTTGCTTTACTTACTGTGCTCTTGGCTGTGCAAAAGCTTTTTAGCATGATCAGATCCCAGTAATGTATTTTTGGTATTGCTTCAATTTCCTGGGGGGTCCTCCTCATAAAATATTCTCCCAGGCCAATTTCTTCAAGTGTTCTCACCGCACTCTCTTCTAGTATTTTTATAATTTCATGTCTTAAGTTTAAACATTTTATCCAGTGAGAATCAATTTTTGTTAATGGTGAAAGGTGGGGATCCAATTTCAGTCTTCTACAGGTCGCCAGCCAGTTTACCCAGCACCATTTGTTAAATAGGGAGTCTTTTCCCCGCTGAACATTTTTGATAGGCTTGTTGAAGATCAAGTGATGATAAGTAGCTGGGTTCATCTCTTGGTTCTCTATTCTGTTCCATAAGTCTACTGCTCTTTTTTTGTGCCAGTATCATGCTGTTTTGGTTACTTCCATGCCTTGGCTATTGTGAATAACGCTGCAAAGGACATGGGAATGCAGGTATCTCTTCAAGATACTGACTTTAGTTTTTTTGATAACTCAGAAGAATTCCTAGATCATGTGACAGTTCTATTTTTAATTTTTCAAAGAGCCTCCATATCATTTCCCATAATGTCTGTACCAATATACATTCTCACCAAAGATGTACAGGGTTCCCCTTTTCTCTGTCTTGTTTCATGCTGCTGTAACAGAATACAACAAACAGAAATTGGCTCACAGTTCTGGAGCTTGAAAGTCCAATATCACCATGTTGGCATCTGGCAAGGACCTTCTTGTAGGTCTATCCCTCTTGCCCTTTCTTTGCAAAGGACAAAGAGCAAAGAAAGGGCAAGAAGGAGCCCACCTTGTCCGTATAGCAGGGTGAAGCCCTCATGACCCAGTCACCGCCCAAAGGTCCCACATCTTAATACTGTCACCATGGCAACACTGGAGGAGGCAGACATTCAAACTGTAGCACTCCTCATCCTTACCAACACTTTTTATCTTTGGGTTTTTCTTTTTTTTTATAATACACATCTTAAAAAGAAGGAGGTGACATATCACGGTGGTTTTGATTTCCATTTCCTTGATCATTAGTAATATTGAACATTTTTCACATATCTGTTGACTATTTGTATATATATCTATTCTTTGGAGAAATATCTATTCAGGCCCCTTTGTCCATTTTCTTTTCTTTTCTTCCTTTTTTTTTTTTGTGTGTGTGTGTGTGTGTGCGTGAGACAGAGTCCCATTTTGTGGCTCTTGGTAGACTGCCATGATGTCACAGCTCAGAGCAACCTCAAACTCTTGTGCTTAAGCAATTCTCTTGTCTTAGCCTCCCAAGTAGCTGGGACTGCAGGCTCCTTCCACAGCATCTGGCTATTTTTTTAAAGGTGGGGTTCTTGCTCTTGCTCAGGCTGGTCTCCAACGCCCAAGTTCAGGAGATCTATTCACCTCAGCCTCTCAGAGTGCTAAGATTTCTGGTGTGAGCCACCATGCTAACCTTTGTCCATTTTCTAATTAGTTTTTTTGTTTTGTTTTGTTTTGTTTTTACTATCGAGTTATATGAGTTCCTTACATATTTTGGACATTAACTCCTTTTCACATATGTGATTTGTTAATATTTTTTCTTATCCTATACATTGTCTTTTCATTTTGTTGTTGTTTCCTTTGCTGTGCAGAAGCTTTATAATTTGATATAATCTCACTTGTTTTTTTTTTTTTTTTTTTGCCTCTGCTGCTCATGCTTTCAGTATCATATCCAAAATATCATTGCCAAAGCTAACATCAAAGAGTGTTTTCCATAAGTTTTCTTCTAGGAGTTTTGCAGTTAAATATCTTTTGTTTAAGTCTTTACCCATTTTGAACTGGATGTGGTTTGAGATAAGGATTGAGTTCATTCTTTTGCATGTGGATACAGCTTTTCCAACAGCAGTTATTAAAGAAAACTATACTTTTGCTATATTGTTTTATTTCACCCTAAAATAGAAACTTATTTATACCTTAAGAAACAAAAGCTACATAAGTCACAAAAAGCCTGAAAATACATAATATGCCCCTTAAAAAAAAAATCAGTGCCTTTTCCAAAAGCCATGCAAATTACAGCACCAAAGAAAACAAGCAGCTTCTCAGAGTATCATGACAGTCGTGATATTTTACAGAGCTCCTTAGATTGAAGCCCATAAAACATGAGAGTCGCTCCCCATTGCTTTACCTGCTAGCTGAGGTCTCCCTGACTAAAACTTCACTGCTGTCCTCACTTCCTTCTACTCCCAGATTCAGAACCTAACTTGAATTAAGAGAAGAATCACTCCAAACTGCTGCCACCCTAGGGGTGGCTCGCCAAAACCATCCTCGTAGAACCTCCCTGAAAATGTACGTCAGGGATCCCAGCAGCCCTCAAACTGTGCCCTGCCTTACAGATCAGGAACCTGAACCTCAGAGAGTGAGGTACACACCACGTCCCACGGGGGTGAGCGGCAGCACCAAGGTGCAAGGCCAGTAGGTCAGGGCAGTTTGTGTTCACACTTGGACACACCTCTTCTCTGCTCCTGCCCTTCAGGTGTCAGGAAAGGCTCTGGTATCTGCCATGTATATGTCAATATAATTTTATAGTCAGTATTATCACCTGAAGTCTTTATATATGTGTCATGAAAATACAGAACCGTAAAATTTTGAGACTGGACCAGCTCTGAATGACCCTCTGGTGCAGCTTGGCAACGAGGTGCTCATGATCACGCAGCTAAACACAAAAGCCACTAAAAGACTCTTCATCTGTAAAAATAACAAATTTCCTAAAACGTAATCAGTCATTTTTTATTGTAATATGGACAATAAATTTTTCCATTAACACTCAAAGCCCCAAGGAGACCAGATTCAATGACAAATTTCTCGTAAATTGCCAGAAGAATTCTGAGGACTTGAACTTTCACCCCTCAGGAAGAATTCTTTCTCTGCTATAGGAATTTCAAGCCCCATAGAGCAAGTAGAAGGAGGTGCTTAAGAAGCCCTCACCTCCTGCAGAGCTGCAGAGTCCCCCCCACATCTGGCCACCTCTGGGCTAGGAGCTGAGCTTCTGCACATCCAGGTCCCTGAGAACGCAGAGGGCCAACACTCAGAAGCCTCAGCCACCCTCCTTCCTGCCTCTGCAGAAATTCACACTAAGGCGCACCACCTCCACCCCCTGGAGGCCTGTGCCTCCCGCATCACTGGGCCGGGACCTCAGGCCTCCCCATGAAGGGAAGGCCTCAGCCCTGGGAATGCATCACGTTTCCCTGCAACTGGGCTTCTCAAGTCCACACTGGTGTGAGGTAGATGTCAGACCCGTGTGCTGGCTTTGGCCACACAACAATCTCCCTGTGGGAGAAGCCACACACCTAGATGCCACCTAATCAGCAGCTATCCAAAAGAGGGTGCTGGCAACACACACTGGCTCGCATCAGTTCACAGCATTCTGAGCCTCAGCCTGGCCCAATAACGTGGTGCACCCCCACCTGCCCACCCCCACTTGCTGGAACAGGGCCGAGGCACAGGCCCCCAGAGTAAACTTTCCTTGAGGAGGCTGACATTTTTCATTAATATTAATGGGGTATGAACTTATTCTGAACAGGATGTGAAAATGCCTGTGTGTTGGTCAGAACCTCGTGTGTGTGGAGGGACAGGCAGAATCAGACACACCAGTGAAATCAGAGTTTCAGCCAGTGAAACTCTGACATGTAAACTCAACTCCCAAACATTGAATGAAACATTTTACTCAATAAGCATTATTGCCTTCATTCCCTTAGGTCTTTGGATAGTGGCCAAATTTTAGAGACTTTATAAGGGAAAAGACATGTTATTTCTAAAAAAAAAACTCAAGATTCCAAGAGGTTGGAAAGCTGAGATGCCAGCAGAGCCTGTGTGGCTGGCCCTTGCAGACTTCCTCCAGGAAGATTCTTCTTTTTACTCCTCTAGCCCCTCAATAGTAGGGCTACAGCACCATCTGAGAACAATGTCTTCCTTGCCTGTCATCTGTCTGTACTTTTTCCATTGCCAAAAATGTGGACAGGTGCAGAGCCAGGACTCCCAACTGGGCTGCCTCGGGCACACAGCCTGCCCCCACTGCCCCGACCCTTACAGTCTATTTTCCAGGTCTCAGCACCGACTGAAGCTTGGCATCTGACTGGCACTGCCTGAGCCCAGGTTCTGAGGCTGAGACCACTGACAGAGCCCTGAGCACGAGGCTTGGGTCAGTTCCATTTCCCCAGTGTTGCCCAGCACACAGTCAGGGAACAAGCAAACTCCTGAGTCTGCACTTCTGCCCTTGGCATTTCCAATGCAAATTTATCTTTGGACCCTGGAATGATGATCTTGAATTATGGGAATTCTGATAACAGGAGTACGGGTGGTTCTAGAATCTCCCTTATGAGTTCAAAACTTAGTTCATAATAATCAGACTAAAACCCCTACGTAGGTTTGCTAATCTGTAAAATGGAAGCAATACCTTTGCCCAACGCACGTTGTGAGCACTGAATGAGATAATACAAAGAGCTCAGCCCAGTCCTTGACACAAGTGCATCATCGTCAGTGACAACAGCATTAATTTCCAAAGATCACTCTCCAACATCACTTTCTCATGAAATTTCCCCACTCTCCTTGTCAAGATGTGATAGTGTCTCCTCTTCTGAGACACACGGCACTTTCTAGGTCCGTGCCGCCTACTTCCAGCTTGTGGCCTGTCTCTCTCTCTGGGTCTTTCCCTTCCTGGTCTTCTCAGAGTGCTTCTCAGAGCAGGGCCTGTCTCTTCTTCATTTCCCCTGTCCCCAGAATCCACTTGATCTCCTGGCAGAGGTTAGACCCTCAGGACATATTAGCTGAATTGAATTTAATGTTGTGTATCAGCAAGTGTATGTGCTTCAAAATATGATCCTGCCTATCTAAAAATAAATAATAATAATAAAATAAAACTCTATGTAAGCTCAAAAAGATTTAGACAAACCAGTCCAAGTGATTACTGATTTATGTAAGTATCAGAATTCATGAATCCCATTCCAAATCCTTTGCAAGAAGAGATTGCGTGTATATAATATAATGTGTCTATAATACTATGTACATATTATAATACATTTTGTATGCATATAATTGAGCCCTTTATGCCAAGGCACGTTCAAGTGCATAAGAGAATCACCCGCTTCTGTTAAGCCCAGCGCCCCAGCTCTCAGGCACTGTCTGCAGAGCCTGAGGCCACTGCCCTGGTATTCAGCCCCATGGAGACCAAGTGGGTCACCGCCCAGCTCTAGCAGATGGAAAAGTGTCTCCATGAGAAACACCCCACTCCCTGCAGAGGGAGTTTAAGAAATAAAAATTTAGGTCATAGAGATTACGCTGGCTAGTCCTGTGGGTCAAGATGTCCCAGTTGCTGGAGGTGAGAGAGTAAACCACTGGGACCCAGGCAAGCAAGTCAGAGCTTCCAGGAAAGGGCCCTCAGTGAGTACCTTCCCAGGAACTATTCAGACACGCATAAGGAACCGAGCCACCTGGCCAGCGCTCTCCGCACACCCAGAATAAAATGTGCATCCAAGCTCCTGCAAGTGTAGCTCCTGATGGCTTCTCTCTCCCCCAGAAAACAATTGCTCCTGCCCCTGCAGAGGTCCCAAGTGACCTCCATGCGCAGGGCACACCTACCCCAGGACTCAGGGCGCAGGACCAGAGCGCAGCCCCTCTCCACCACAGTCTGGTGGCCACCTCCCCCAGCCCTGGCAGGCCCGGCCAGCGTTCTCTCTGACCTCAAGAGGCAGCTCCTACCCTTGGTGTCAGTGCCATGTGCCCAACCCGGCACCCTCAGTCCCTTGGCGGCTCTGCCTCTCTCCTCCCGTACTCTGCTCCAAGGCCTCCTGCCTTCTGGATCCTCTTTCCAACCCACGAGTTCACTTAGAAGAAAATAAACTTAGCTCCTTAAAATGCTGCCCTCCACAAGACTCAACTGCCTTCCATCACCAGCATTTTCATCATTGGCAGAATCCCCAACTGCTCATCCTCAGCACTGCCACAAATGCCCTGGTGAGGACGCCAAGGACCCACAGACACTTCACAACTGAAGCCATCACTTCATGGAACCTACCTCTCCACTCAGGATCACCTCCACAAGCTGCAGTCACTTTGGAAAGGAGCACGTTACAACGTAATTTTAGTAATTCACTTTCATTCAAAATTTGATTCTGCGTCTATACAAAGAACCACTGTGCAACTCTAAATTTAAAACCCCCATTCACCAGGAAAAGCATATTATAAAATATACTCAAGAGATGTGTTTGATGAATGGGTGGGTGGCAGGCAGGGTGGAGGAGACCTTCACTTCCTAAAAACTTCGTGGAGAGGCTGGCATCCCTTCAAGTGACAGCCCCGAGGCAGTGCATGGTGTCAAACACTTTCATCATCACGGCAACCCCCGTAGACACTGCCAATACAGGGGGACAAGACTCCTTCCCTGAGCCTCCAGACACATTGCTTCTCAGGCTCAACAAAAAATTCCAGCATGTGAGATCACAGGATACTTCATGTATAGTTGGGGTTCATAAAAAGAGAGATTATAAGAAAATGGCTTGCTATTATGGAGGCTGGCAAGTCCAAAATCTGCACAGCAAATGTTCCAGCTTGATTTAATATTTCGTGGGACAAGGCAACATGAAGAAGCCACCTAGGACATCCCAGATCCCATCCACAGCAGTGACACGCTCACGTCAGTGCCCTGGCCTCAACCCAACATGACCTGTGCTATCATCCACATGGTGTGGTGGTAAATACACATTTGACCTCTGTCCCCAGCTCCTAGTACAGAGCTAGTAAACCCCAGGGATTCCTGAGTGATTGGGGTCAGAAGAGCATCTTCTGTCATTTTTAACAAGCCTCTTTCTACCACAACACAGATTTTGCTCCTAAGGTGGGTCTTGGTAGACCCCAGACAACTCAGGATGGAGGTTGATTGTCAGAGGAGCCAACCATCTAATTAGAGAGTTGGAACTCTCAGCGCCACAACATGACATATCCTTGGGGGAAAGGGGTTGGAAATGGAATTCCATCACCAATGGCTCGTGATTTAATCAATCGCGCCTATCTAAGGGAACCACCATAGAGCCCTAGGTGAGGGGCTTAGGGAACTCCCTGGTTGTTGCGCACACTGAGGTGCTGGGAGGGTGGTGCCCCAGGGGTGGCACAGAAGCCTCCTGCCCTCCCATACCTCATGCGTGGGTGTCTCTTCCCATGGCTGTTCCTGAATTGTATCCTTCCCAGTAAACTGGGAAGTGCTCCCCAAGTTCTATGAACCATGATAGCAAATTATCAAAACTGAGGAGGAGCCTTAGGAATCCCCAATTTGTAGCCAACTTGGATAAAAGTGTGGGTAACCTGAGGTCCTACTTGCAATTGGCATCTGGAATGAGGGGTATTCTCATGGGACTGAGTCCTTAGTCTGTGGAGTCTGGCCTAACTCAGGATAGTTAAATATCAGAACTGAGAGAATCACTGGATACCCAATTGGTATTGGAAAATCAGAAAATCAATTTGTGTGATGAAAAAACTCTTCAGTTTGATGTGAAGAATATAGTCTGCAATTTTCTCCTTCAAAGAAAGGACCATGCAGTTGTGTTTGGGTCACGTTGCACCTGTGAGGAGGCTGCCTTTGGAATTGGGGAGGCAACTTATGTGCTGTCTGCTGAGCACTTTGCAGTTCTCCGGCATGAAAGGCTCTCTATAAGTGCAAGGTGTTACTGCAAGGTGTTAACAGTTCCAAATGAGCCTTTTCATTTAACTGTGTCAACCTCTGGATTAGCCAGTCTTAACTCAACAGATGATGGACTAGGTAGAACTAATGAGCTTTTGTTTAGAATATTTATTTGTCTGACCTGAGAATTATGAAAGATTTTTTTCAGTTTGAGCTAGGGGAAAATTTTAAACATTTTTGCAAAAAAAAAAAAAAAAAATATATATATATATATATATATATACACACACACACACACACACACACACACACACACATATATATATATATATATACATATATATCCCCTATTCCTCATTTTCTTTAAATATAGGTAGAATTAATGGTAATAATACTAAATATTTTTCCAGCATCTTTCTCTCATAAACCTTGAGAACATATACATGGATTAGCTTACTCAACTCCCAAAGGCCCCAGACCTCTTTGTTCTGAGCAATCAGTTTGACCCAGGAAAAGGAGATGTTCTGAGGCACTGGCCTGGTGTTCTCTCTTGATGTCTGTGGAGGAGGAGGGCTTTTTAATTTTTTTTTTTTTTCAGACTAATGTAAGGGTACATTTAATCAGGTTAGAATGTTCGTATATATTAGGTAAAGTCCAAGTTGTAGTTGAGCCCTTCACCCAAGAGAGGTGTGCCATATACCCCGACATTGTGCTTGTTAGACGACAGCTTCCTGAGCCCCCTCCCCACTTCTTGAATTTAATCATTCTGTTCTCTCTTACAGGCCTATAGTCATTCATCTATTCATTTCAAATTAGTATTGAGGACACGGGATGCTTTCTTTTCCATTCTTGAGATACTTTACTAAGTACATTGGGTACTTTTTCTTCCATTCTTGAGACACTTTGCTAAGAAGAATATTTTCCAGCTCCATCCATGTAAACATGAAAAAGGTAAAGTCTCCACCTTTCTTTAAGGCTGCATAATATTCCATGGTGTACATATACCACAATTTATTAATCCATTCATGTATCAATGGGCACTTTTTCCATGACTTAGCAATTATGAACAGGGCTGCGATAAACATTCTGGTACAAATATCTTTGTTATGATGTGATTTTTGGTCTTCTAATGCCCAGCAGAGGAATTACCGGATTGAATGGCAGATCTATTTTTAGATCTTTAAGTGTTCTCCATATACCTTTCCAAAAGGAATGTATTAATTTGCATTCCCACCAGCAGTGCAGAAGTGTTTCCTTTTCTCCACATCCACGCCAACATCTCTGCGCAGCTATGATTTAATAAAAAAAAAAGAAAAAAAAAGAAAAAAGAGATACTTTATTAAGGAGAATCTCCTCTAACTCCATCCAGGTATGGTATATATACCACAGTTTATTAATCCATTCACAGGTTGATTAGGCACTTGGGTTGTTTCCGTATTTTGGTGATCATGAATGGAGCTGCTACAAACATTTGAGTGTAAATGTCCTATGGTAAAATGATTTGCTTAGATACCTAGTAATGGGATGACAAGGTCAAATGGAAGGTTGACTTTTAGTTCTTTGAGGATTCTTCATACTTCTTTCCATAGAGGCTATATTAGTTTACAGTCCCACCAACAGTGTGAATGTCTTCCCTTCTCTTCACATCCACGCCAGCATCTGCAGCTTTGGGACTTTGTGACGTGAGCTTTTCTCACTGGAGGTAAGTGACATCTCTAGGTGGTTTTGATGTGCATTTCTCTGATGATTATGGGCAATGAGCATTTTTTTATGTGCTTATTGTCCATTCATCTGTCTTCTTGAGAGAAGGTTCTGTTCATGTCTCATGCCCAGTGATGGACGGGATTGTTTGCTCTTTTCTTGTTGATTTGCTTGATTTCTCTGCAGATTCTGGTGATTAGCCTTTGTCAGATTCATAGCATGCAAATATCTTCTCCCATTCTGAAGGCTGTCTGTTTGCTTCAGTTGTGGTGCCCTTAGCTGTGGGAGGACAGACTCTTGATCTGTGCACCCATCGTCTCCACAGTGCAGCCCGAGCTCCTAGGTGTGACTCATGCACTTCTGGTAGCTCATTTCCATGGTGGAAGCTTGAAGACTCCCTTCCTGAGGCTCCAGACACAAAAAATTCCAGCATGTGAGATAATAGGATACTTCATGTATTAGTTGGGGTTCATAAGAAGAGAGATTATAAGAAAATGACTTGTTATTTTAGAGGCTGGCAAGACCAAAATCTGCAGAGCAAATGTCCCAGCTTGAGTCCAAAGGCCAGAAGTTATATAGAACCAGGAAAGGATGACATTCCAGTTTGAAGGCCCCTGAGCAAGAGAATTCTCCCTTGCTTTGGGTGAGTCTATTCAGGCCCTAAACTGACTCTATGAGGCCCACCACATTAGGGAGAGTAGTCTGTTTCACTCAGTCTACTTGTTCAAATTTTAATCTCACCCAAAGATATCTTCACAGAAATAACAAAATAGCAGCTGACCATCTGGGCAGTCCATGACCCAGGCAAGTTGGTGTTTGAAATTAACCAGCACAGTGTGGCACATGTAAAACAAGAGAGCTGTTCTGAGAAGACCACACAGCCTGTGGCATCCCTCTCTCCTCTGGTGCAATCCAGTTTTCTTAGCCCTTCCAGAAACCATCATAGGCACCAACAGCCATGGTGAGCCCAGGGCAACAGGGCCCAGCAGCAGGTACCCTGCAACCCCAGGCCTCCACTGAGACAAGCTCCGCCTAAGGGCCAGTGCCTACTGCCCTGACCAAAGGTAGGGCATCATCTTCCTCACAGGGTGTGCTGCCAGCACCCTCTGCATCCATTCCCACCTTGAATGGCTCTCCCTTGGAACCCTCTCGCAGCCAGCTCCTTTGGGGAGTGCTTCCACCAGGAAAATGAGCTGCCAGAAGTGAGTGCATGAGTCATACCTGGGAGCTCAGGCTGTCTGATCCTCCATTCTACTCATAACCCCCAAAGCCTGGTTTTTATAGAAGTCACAAAGGCCCAGAGAGTGAGCACCTTGAACAAGATCAGTCAGAGAGCTCCTGAGACCTGGTCTAGTCCAAAGCAGCACATCCCACTATACCATGCGTGGTTTCTCTCCCTCCTCATCTTCCCCACATTAGTACAGGCACCAGGGGTTCTGTTTCTTCTGCACCCCCCTGCTGGGGCCCTGATTTCTGCTGAAGGCAGCAGCAGGCACCTGGCCACATCTCCACATGGGGTATATTGGCAAGTTTTCCTCCCTTCTCCACCCCTTAATTATGGAGCACTCCCCGGGCCCCAGGAATATCAGGGGTGTGCTTCACACACACCCAAACACTCCTCCCCTGGAAGGCACCACTGTGTGCTGGGCATGATCCTAAGTGTGCTCACTCAAAATCAGGTCATCCTTCTCTGCCCACAAGGAAGCAAACAACAGGCAGGGGAGTCGTGTGCCCAGGGCCACAGAGCTGGCACGTGTAGCAGTAGGACGCAAATCCAGGCTGGTTCATGCCTGAAGCTCTGCCACCCGGTCCTGCAGAAATCCTCACAGGTGAGCAGGCCCTGGAAGTGAGCCCTGGCAGAGACCATACCTCCTGTGAGCAGCAGGAGAGGCTGCAGATCCCCTGCTGGGCCCCAGGGGCTCACAGGAGCCAACCCTGCACAATCCTCAGAGGCTAAGAGCCCACCGTGGCTTTTTCCATCCAAAAGAGTGAGTCAAGGCCAGGTGGATCAGTGACTGGACATCTGGCTCCAGGGCCAGAAGTCCAGCCCACCCTGGCCCTCACAGCCTTCTGAGGATGTCAGTGAACTAAGTATTGTGCTCCCCAACACTTTGGGGGTCTTGCATCAGCTCTGGGTTTCTGAGCTCCTGCTCCCCCTGGACTGGCCCACACAGGTAGGTGTGGACTCTCAGTGCCAGACCATGACCATGAAGTATAGGACAGTTCTTGAAACTTCATAGAAAAGTCAGTTCTTGTAAATTTCCAGTGTGTTTTTGTTAGCCCCAAAAGGAAGATCCGTGCATTCTCAGTGACTCTAGCTGTGCTCATTCTAAAGGGTATCAGGACTTTTCCTGGGCACCGGAGTGTCTACCATACAGAGCCTGGGTCAGTGTAATTCTTATTAAAATTTGATCTCAGATATTCATGATAATAAGGAGGGTAAGTTGGTATAACCAAATGTCTCCAATCAAAATCACAGACAATGCCAAAAAACCAATCTCGTGGAACTTTGGGGTACACCCTTTGTCATATTTCTCAAAGTGCTGGGGAGCACAATGCTTAGTTCATTGACATCCTCAGAAGGCACAAACTAGGACAGAGGGAGAGGCAGCTTGTGACAGCACCAGGAGGGGAAGTTTGCCTCACAAGGACATGTTTTTGTTCAAAACAGCTCAAAGAAATAGTCCAGTGGGCCAAAGTGGGCGCGGTCTCACCTGTCACCACTGTAAAGAACTATGGTCCAGTCATCACCTGCCATATCAAAAACAACGAGCATGGATCTAAAATACATGATTATTTTTAATCATATGATACTTTTCATATCTATTTCCTTTGGAGAAACATGAATGGATATTCAACTTCAAGAGAGGGCTAATTACTCAGTGCAGTGCTACCTTTAAATACAGACAGCAGAAATCTGCAATGGTGGAAGGTTAGGGGGAGCCCCAGCAGTGTAAGCTCATACAGCCTCCTCCCCCCAACCAGTACAGCCCCAGAGCAACCCCTTCTCTTCTGTCACATCCCATGGTGTGCTGAGAAACCTTCTCTTCTGTCACATCCCATGGTGTGCTGAGAAACCACCTCTTCTGTCACATCCCATGGTGTGCTGAGAAACCTTCTCTTCTGTCACATCCCAGAGGTGTGCCCTCTGCAGAGTCCACTGAATTAAAAACTTTATTTGAGATTATATTGCTCTAATCTCCCATTTCAATATAATACACAATGTCCTCATCAATATTTTCCAATTAATACTAATGACAGATTCATGAGGAACTCCCTGGATTTGGGTGGAGGGTTGTTTTTTTTATTTGTTTGTTTTTGTTTTACTATTGAAGAAGAAAAAGAGATAGAGTTTCCAGAAAAGTACAAAAAGAAAATTTTTACAGGAGAAATTCTGTAAAAAGAAAGTATTACGTTAATGTCAAGTTTTCAAAACCTATGACAATATGAATAGTTTGCAAGTGATATTTTGGTAATTTATTAGGTGCATTTCTAAATAACATTAATAGAGAAAGTCATATAGCAAGCTAGAGGAAAATGTAGTCAATAAATAGAGACAATTCTTTCAAAAGTTAGGTATGCATGGGAGAAGATTGGAAATGTGAGCTAAATATAAATCCTGTGTTAGTGGTTGTGGTCATTGTTGGCTTTGGTTGTTATACTGCGAAGATTACAATGTAAAAATCTGAGGAAAACAATAGGATGTTAATAATCCTGTCAGTATTTAAAGATTGCATTTGCAATGCATTCATATTAATAAATATTAATAATATTATAAAAATAAAAAAAGAAAGAAACCCGCTCTGCAGAAGAAAAGAGCCCTGGTCTGCAGCCTTTGCTCACTTCCAGGATGTGAACACGCCCAGCACGGCCAATTTCAGGCCACCAAAGGTTTAACCACCAGGTGGCAGAGCTTCTGAATTTTTTTTTTTTTTTTTTATTATAGATAAAAATATGCACCATAGATGTGGCCCAACCCATCACCTTCCATCCACCCAAACCTCCCCCCTCCCTTCCCCTTCCTTGGTCCTTTCCTCATAGTCTTGTGGTATAGTTGGGTTATAGCCTTCATGTGAAAGCTATAGATTACCTTCATAGTAGGGCTGAGTACATTGGATACTTTTTCTTCCATTCCTGGGATACTTTGCTAAGGAGAATATGTCCCAGCTCCATCCATGTAAACATGAAAGAGGTAAAATCTCCATCTTTCTTTAAGGCTGCATAGTATTCCATGGTA